>WJEZ01003043.1:0-11735 GCA_009869925.1 Thalassaphorura encarpata
AGGACGGTAAGGACGCTACTCCATATTTGATTCTTGAGCCTCCGTTGGGAATCAACTAGTCTTGTCCCAGCTTGTCCATCCGTCAGCCACTGTGGAGCCAAGGTTAAAAAATAAATTAATTATAATTCCCATCGAAGCAAAATGACAAAAGTGATTAGTATTCCAACAACCGTTAGTACAAATTAGGCGAAAGGATCATCGATTCTTCACCGAAATGGCCAAATTTATATTTAGTGTTTGTATTTACTGTCGTGTCATTCAAAAGAATAACAGTTTTACAAAAGTTAAAAAATTTATGCAGGTACTTTAGGGCGTAGATACGTATTAACTTTTGAATCCTCACTTTTCTCGAGTTATCGATTTTCTCATTAAGGGCATTCCGAAAAGTTTGCGTAGGCCGTGGTGAAAGGAAGTGGATTAGCTACAAAAATAATATAAAACAAAGAAAAAAATAATAATTCGTGGTTCATGCAATATAATTAATGTTAGTGTAAATTCCAGCCAGAAGCAATATGAAATATAAGCAAGCAGCAAGCAATGATTAACTAGATCATGCCATGCCAGAGTTAATTCCAGGTGGGCAGATAGACGAGAAGATCGTACGTGAGCCCAGGGCCAGGGTTCGTTAATTAACAAAACAAAAACTAATTATTTTTCCAGCAGCAAGCCTTGAGCGTTAGCTAGCATGCAAAGTGAATATTTGTTTATTCAGAAGACAAAATTAATTAACAGACAAAAACTTTCACCGATGGGTATGGGCTGCTGCGGGTTTAGAATTAGTGATCCTGGACACGAACTTAGTGCAATGAATAAATTTGCATGCAAAAAAAAACATCCACAAAAATGTAAATTAATTATCTCAGAACCAAAGCATATTTTTAACCTTTAAAAAGTTTAGATAGAATTATAAACAAAGATGAACACTTGCATGGCTTGCGTTTGTACTGGCAAAAATTGCAAACAAGCTTAAGCCAGATAATTTGTAAACTCACAATTTCCTTTTCTTCAATGGAACGAGGGACGAGAGTCAGAGTGAGAGAGATTTCACCCATACTTTCTTCACCTGGGCCACCAGTCTCACTCAACGTTAGGCTAATTTCTGAAGATTTGTGAAGTGGAAGTCGACTTGGGNAGGGACGAGAGTCAGAGTGAGAGAGATTTCACCCATACTTTCTTCACCTGGGCCACCAGTCTCACTCAACGTTAGGCTAATTTCTGAAGATTTGTGAAGTGGAAGTCGACTTGGGTCCAGGACAGTCATTCCCATAAAATCATCTTGGAATCCCCAGTCGTAATCAAATACCTGTCGTGTAAAAATAAATAAAATACGTTAAATTTTAATTGACACAGTCCTTCCTTCAGTTTTCTGCCAAATATATCAAATTCAAACTGAAATTCGTTGTGCAATTCTTTTAATTTACTTTTAACATGTGAACATGAACGTCAATGACACTAATGTCAAAATGCCAAATGTCAACGAAATTCCCAAAGGGATTCTTCAAAGAATTGGCAATTTGCACATCACAAAACCCATGTCATGGCTTGTCATTAATTACAGCCTATGTTTTATGAACCTCAATGTAATAATCAACTATGCAGTTGCTGCAGTACTCGACTATTCAACCATTAATGGAGCACTACACGATGACACGAACAAGACTACGCTCGCTCCAGGGTGAAACAGTAAAGTCAGAATATGGATAATAAGAGTTCTGGAGATCAAATTCCCCCCATGAGTGCTCTTCTCGTTAATTAGCAAGCAATGAAACTGCAAATTGGTCGTAATAAAGTTTATGTGCAAATAGAGTGGAATACAAATGGGGCGTAAGTAATATGTGTCTTCCCTTTGAACTGCTACTAGTTAGAAATATTTACAAAATTAAATTACAGAAAACTAATTTTTTGGTTTTGAGTACATTAAACGCCGATACATGAAAAAATAGATTTCAATTAAATATAACATGAAAACTCCAAATGAATGTAACAGGATTTTGATCTAAAAAAAGACAGTAACATTACAGAATTCAATATTTAAAAATTTCGAACATAACCCCTATTTTTGATGGCAAGTCAAATGTTAATATTCATTAGCTTTATTTCAACCATGGCTAATCTTAGTCATTCCTTGAAATCTTGGCTTAATTCAATTTTTCATTTCAGTCCAGTATAGTACTATAAAGCTACATTTTACCAAGAAAGCACTAACATTACTATCTTGTATAGTCTGATAAGACTAGAGTCGAAAATGCAATTACGACACAAAGTAAGACAAAGGGAGTGCGAAATGAGCTTGCTAGCCACGCGCCTTGGCCTTAGTTCTATCTCTATCTATTCACTCATACTTTACTTATCAACTCTCTCGTACTAGCACTAATCCAGCCAAACATTAATTTACTTTCCCCTAGAGGAAGAATGCAATGCCTTGCTCGGACTGGACAAACAAGAAAGTCTCGTCTCACATAAATTGTGGGCTCACCTTAAAGACAATGGGTGCCGAAATGTCATTAATAGGAAGAACAAAGGATTCATCCCACACTGGATTGAGATCTCTATAAATGGTTTTACTCTTGTAGTGAAGTTTCTCTCCAATCTTCACTTTCACATATGGATCAGAGCTCCCTAGAGTAGCAAATCACAACACACAAAGTTAGTTATATTTCGAAACAATCATTCAATATATTGTCCCAAATTTACCACAAGCATCCCGTGCAACCAAATTTTTCCCACTTCTGAGATGAACATTCAGAGTATAAAAAGGATGTGAGGCAGAGGCTGAGGTTGTAGTAGTGGTCACGGCCATGTTGGCTGCTGCTGCCGACGTCATCGTAGATGAAGATGCAGCAGATTGTTTTTGAGCTGATGGCATAATTCCTCCAGATTTTTCTCCTTGATAGGCTGCTGATGACGTTTGGACGTGGTGATGAAGGAGAATTGAGCCTGAGCTGTTGATACTCTCACTCGTCAAGGAATTTACATGTACAGATGGTGAATAAGATTCTTCAGATCTGGCTGAATCTCCAATACTTCCACTAGCTCCGTCTCCTCTAGAAGGAATTGGATCTAACAAAAATTAATTTTTAGTTATCAACACCATAAAATAAATTATTTAATATGAATTGGCTCATTTAATTCTAAATCAGTTCCTGTTTCATGCCTTCTTGTAAAACCAAATTCTGTCATGGAATGGACTTGACGTGACCAGAAAACCGTAGCGTAACGCAGTATGAGCTTTCAATTTGGCCATCCACTTTGCCCCTTAAGTGCTTTTGACGTGCAAATCACCTGGGAATTGAATTGGGTATGAAACGAACACAAGAGAATGGGAAATGGACGTTAAGAATTGAGTACGTAGCGTTGGACCTCTTGACTTTATTTGACAAGCACAAGACTTGGGCGGGTGTGAGCCGCCAAGTCATGGGAAAACATGGACATTGACGTCCCACTTCAAATACACTTAGCCAATCGCCAATGAACATAAAAAACAAGGTGCGATTTTGTCCAACATTGATTTTTGGCCAAAGATCAAGAAAAGACCTTTCACCTTTCTTCACCATCGCCATCACTCCAATTCCATCATACTAAACTAACATAAAGAGAAAAGGGGTCTAGTTCTTTGCATTCTTGGAGGTAGGCTACTAGGGCGAATACTGGGATTTAGGGTAAAGTCTCTGATGTCTCGTATTTTATCAAATATAAATATTTATCAAGATATTTAATCCTTATTACTCAAGATATCAAAAAGGATCTATTGAATTGGAAAGGGAAAATTTTATTCGAGCTTGAAGTAACACTACAGATTACACCTACTTCTTAAACAAGAGTTCAACATTCACCTTTACTGCAATATCGTTTACTTTACAAAAAACAAGAAAAGTTTAATGGATTCAGAACTGAAGAACTGAAGAAGTTCAGGAATAGATTAACAACAATATAAGAATCCAACACAGAATTACATTCTTGGAGGTAGGCTACTAGGGCGAATACTGGGATTTAGGGTAAAGTCTCTGATGTCTCGTATTTTATCAAATAGCAATATCAAGATATTTAATCCTTATTACTCAAGATATCAAAAGGAATTGGAAAGGGAAAATTTTATTCGAGCTTGAAGTAACACTACAGATTACACCAAATTCTCAAACCAGAAAACCACATTCATCTTCACTGCAATATCGTATACTTTACAAAAAACAAGAAAAGTTTAACGGATTCAGAACTGAAGAACTGAAGAAATTCAGGAATTAGATTAACAACAATATAAGAATCCAACACAGAATTCCACGTGTAGACAACTAATTTCATGAGCAGATCATCGAATTTCAGATACCAGATTGGAAAATTCAAATTCTATAAATAAAGTTCTCAACATTTTAAAATTTCATTTTTGGTTCGCCACTTGATTAGGGATAAAAAAATTCATCATGTATTTAATTCCACTTTCATCGTATTTTAATTTCACATAATATTGTATCTTTGAATACAGGTTGATCAGCAGCAACGACAACAAGTCAAACGTGCTTCTATTTATTAGAAATTGAATTGAATTGAATATTGTTTATTGTTAATTGTTATTTATTGAAAGCTTCAACCAAGTTGCGAATCAAATTCGTACAGTCGATATTTTGTCCATGGCCATAGCTGCAGCCGCCATGCCATAAATTACATGTTCTTGTGACTTGGATCTATTGTAACATGAAAACTTCAGAGCAGATTAGCCAATAATTTCAGCAAAGTCGACAGGAGGTAAAAGCGAAGCCAGCGTGGAGAAAGTACGCTTTGAGCCGAAACACATAAAGAGAAGCGTGCCCGTGGTCGTGCCGTCCCGCAATGTTAAATTCACTTCAATTTTATGCCTTGCCTTTGCTCAAAATTCACCTTGGAATTGAACATAAAGGAGAAGAGTGTGAGAGATAATGGTCGGGGTAGAATTTAGTATAGAAAGATGGTAAAGCCAAAGAAAAGAAGGATCAGATCTCGATCGTCGTCATCCTTAAATTACGCAACACAGACTCAGTCTTATGGCTTCATGATGAAAGGAATCCCTTGTCATAGTCAAGTTTCGAATGGATATGGATATGGATACGGGCGGCTGAGGATTAAATAGACACTTGCCATGGCCTTGGCCCTGATCTAATAAAGGAAGAAAGCTCAGATTCTTAAGATTTGAGGAGTTCATGATTACAAAGGAGTAGTAGTAGAATTCATTTTTCTTCTTTTTGGAAAGAGAGATTTCGCAAGAATTTTATGGAATCGAATTCTATATGGCCAAAGGAACTCGGGCTCAGGATATTTAATCTGTAGGAATTTTTCTAGCTGAATTATTACACGTGTCTATAAATTTTTAATACATTTAATTTTCCAAATCTTCAGAAAATGTCAGGTTGAACGTTTTACAATAAAATTGCAAAAGTTAGAAATATAAAAAATGACATATTAGATCTTGAGAAAATTCGAGGTGTAATCAAGCTGCTACGTTAAATTAACTCCCAAAATCAGCTAATCAACCTTTCCCTTTGATCATCACTCTTAAAAGCAAAAACAAAAGTAAAGTAATGAATGAATGCATAAATATCTAATTAATTCATGACGCTATACGCTTCAGTTGCATCGTCTACTACTTTCTCCACGCATAAATAAAACATCATTGAATACAGGAGGAGCCAGAGAAAGTAGGCTAATTTATGAAACTAGATACAAAATGAATGAGACAAGACAAGAGACGAAGGCAAAGGCAAAGGCAGGGCATGAGTAAAAAGTTTAGATCAAGGAGAAAGTGTGAGCGTGAGTTGGTTGAGCTTGAGCTTTCACTTTTCTGTTGGAATTGAAGTGCCTGAGCCAAATCCACTTGGGAATTGAACATACAAAAGAAACCTCGTTCTTACTTTCACGGGTTGACGATTAAACCTCGTGAAAAACTTCTAGACACCCGGGCCGCCTAGGCAATTCTAGGCTAGTCTTTAAGTTTTAGTGGACAAATGACTACCTCACCTTCTATTCAAGTCAAGTCGAACATTGATTTATGTGAATCAGCGGGAGATTTTTGCCAAAAGGTTATTTCTGCGAAGAACCATGCAGATATTTTAATATATTCTGCTGCGTACCTCAGCAGGGAAGGCCTTAAGACCTACCTGGTTTATGGCATTTTTTTATTGCAAGGTAAAAAACATGTACATCAAAGAATACTGCAAAAATTCCTTGAAGCAACAACATATAAGTACGGAAATGTTGGATACTACGATCAAAATGTATTACTGAAGACAGAAGCTATGTTTTGTATTATTTTATTACAAAAAATGATTCGATTTCAAGAAAATGGGTCTTTGTACCCTACATCATAAAGAAAGTATCTGGAAAAGTGAAACCTAAATTGGAAATTTGTAAATGCTTGTTCGTTGTAGCTGTAAGGATAACTGGATGAAATTCCAGGCATGATAGACTTTGTATCAAATTCTTTTTGAAATCGATTCGCTCAGGTCGCTTAAACTGAAATACAGAAATGGTTTGGGCTTCTGAGCCGAAGATTAAGTTTAAGTTTTTGTCAAATGTAGTAATTATAAACTAGATCTCTTCCACTCTGACTCTAATAATAATATAAAGTAGATAAAGACTAAAAACTTAACCTAACCTCAAATATTATTTCATCAGGTCGAGGCAATCACTTTTCAAGAAATTTTTTTTTGACATATCACTAGGCGTTCACTTTCTATCTCCAACTTAGCCAATTTGAACCCGTAAGAACAAATCGAGCCTATAGCCATCATATGCTATGGCTATGACTATTGCTTCATGTAAAACTTTATGGGGAATAAAAAGAACTCTAAAAGATCAAAGTCAGCATTAATCAAGGTAGTGGTGCTTTTTGTCTTTGGTGTGGGTTGACCGCCCCGACTAACAAGAAAGGGCAAATCCGTAGGTTGACTAGTTGACATTGACATTATGTGGCTCAGCAGTAATGGTAATAAAAGTGTCCACAAGTGTTTTTTCCGACGAACGAGATTATGATAAGAGAAAGTGGTGAAAGAGGGAAGGATGCTTTCAATTACACGTTAGTCAGTCGATAAGGAAAGCAAACCAAGACTGAGTTGCGATTGCAATTCTCTCGCTTGTATGGCCATGACATGACATTTCCATTATTTTTTCCCTCGTTGACTACGAACGGACGGACGGTGATGAAAGGAAATTGATAGTGTCATTTTGGCACATCGAGCCGTTTGCATCTATGCGTACGTACATGGAAAATTGAACCTAAGCTCAATTTCAAGGAAAATACCTTCCGTAAAGAAAAGAAATCTAATAACATTATAATATCACATGCAAAATTTTTCTGCAATAAAACGACTTTTAATCAGCCTGGTTGAAATTTCTTGAAATATTTGCAAAAAAATTGGCAAAATTGCAACAAGGTATTTGAAAAATCTGAGTTCTTTCCTCGTCTCTGCGTATTTTACCAAGAAATTTATTGAAGCGTTAGAATTTTCTCTATAATTCATGAATTGAGGATCCAAGATCCAATCAATGTGCAAACATTGATGACACGTGCACTCCAATGTAAGCAAAACCTGATGTACGTAATGCAACGCATCCAGCTGTTCACTCAAACAGAAGAAACTCCATTTCAAGGAAAGGAAATGAAGAATCAACCCAATTATCATATTATATTGCCTTTCCTACGGGTTTTCCGCTACCTTATTCCTGTACTACTATTGTGGATGGGCTGTGCCATGGCCATAAGATCAAATTTAATTTATTATCTTGCTTATGACTTTGACTTTGCCTTTCAGCTACTGTTTTCTGTGACCTTTTGCTGGAGTAATGATCTCAAAGGAAAATGGCATTGGGTAGCATTAAGCTCCAATTTGGAACAATTTACGGTTTTATGATTTCTCTTCAAATACAAATAAAACAACTCGACAGAGTCTGCGAGAGTCTGCAGTCTCAGATGAGGATACAGAGAAGTGCAGATTATTTAACGAGGGAAAGCAAAATATCCCTAGGGTGAATTAGATGCGATTGTCGAAAGTGGTCTATTGTGAAAATGGCTTATATTTTATGCATTTCCGTCCATAAAGGAGGTTCAATTTTTTATGCTTGAAGAACTAGAAGACTTTTTTGGAAAAAACTCAAGTTTGAAAATTTTTCTAATATTTCGTCACCGTTCGTGTGTTAAATTATTAGGGTAAAATTAAGTAGGTTAAATACAGTTCAAAATTCATCGCTGAGGCTATCAGAAAATGCATAAATATTTTATATCCTGAAAAAATCAGGAAGATCTCATAATTCTTTTTTAAGAAATTTTTAATTTATCTAATTAGTCCTAAAAATCAAAATAAAACACTGTCCTCACCTGGAGCTAAATTCCCAGCTAAAGTATCTGAGGATTCTTCACCTCTTGGATGACCACAACAGGCTGAGAAGGATTGATACGTTTGTACATGAGAATGAGCCGCCTCTTTCTCCCTTGACTTGTCTCGATGCTTGGAGATTCTCGACTGGACCGAAAAACACAAGATACCCGGGTAAAAGTAGAAATTCAGACTCAGACTGAGACTTTGATATGATACTGTATGACTGACTACGGACGACGTACGAGTACGAGGAGTAATTTTGCTTGCACTATTACTACTACTCGCAATGCTTACTAGTTTCCTCGTTATCGCATTACTTTCTCCGTAAAAAACTTATTACTACTCCATGAGCGTACACATATGCCCTGTGTATTAAACGAAACCGCCGAAGCCGCAACTACAAAGCGGGCGTAGTTCAGTTCAGCTCAAAGGATTTAACGAGGTAAGTTTTCCAAGGTCATGAATAGGAACGAAAAGATCTTTAGTTAATTAAAATTGAGGATGTGAAATTATTACAGATCAAAACTCACTTATACAAAATCCGATTCAAGTTTTTAATATTCAAACCAAAATAATTTCTTTTAAGTTGTACACTTGGACCAGACCAGAGTAGAGCATCCCGAAGACTACCTTGTTGATTTTTCCAGCTGATGGTAAGGCGTGTCTAAATTTTGCACAATGTGGCTTGGCCAAAGGCAGTGGTAATAAAACGATATCCACCCCTTCCCTTTGTTTTCTCCAAAACAATAAAATGAATTGAAATTGTCCAAAATTATGGAAAAACAATGGATTTGACTGTACTGCACTGTACTGGACTCAGTCCGTGTTTAATTTAATGGAGATGAGTCAACAACGTCAAGTCAAGTCTATCAAATTGTACAACAAAACGGTCGGATTGTCGTATATTTTTATTACAACCCTGGCTTTCTGCTCTGTTAACCACACTGCACCGTGCACCGCAGGAATAAAACCAAACCGACACAGGCTGAGTAAACAAACCAATTTGTTAGCTAGCTTGCAGAGTTTGCATTCATTCTATTGTAGTACTTGAGCTCAAAAGTATTGCTCTAGGACTTATTCACATTTCTTGCCTCTAACTCCAATTAGTACGCCTACATCGGATCAGACCATCATAACCGCCTAGCCCTAACCTAGAACCTGGAAAAATTCAACGTATTCAAAATGATTCTGATATTTCCAATGAATTACGATTTAATTTAATGCAGGTCTCGGCTAAGCTGTCGGGATGAATGGCTACCTAAACTGGATTCAAAATTTTGACGAATGGTGAATTTTTAAATTTAGAAACGGTTGTGAATTTTGTATGTTTGGATTGTGGATTTGACATAATTAAGGAATACCGTACCTTTAAATGAGACATATATCCAGAAGCCTTGGACATGAATCTCCGTGATGGACTTCCCCCATCTTCTGGAGTAGGCGATGGTGATGGAGACGAAGCTTGGCGAACACTTCCTCCAGAATCATGACGAGTTCTGCCCTATAGGTGGAATTTTGAATTAACTGGATGATTTTAAAAAATTCTATTATAAAGGCTTTGAAAACTAAGTAAAATTCCAGCAAGAAAATTTAAATTAATTGATTGTAATATTGTATAAAGGAACAGTTTCGTACTTGCTGAGTATACTGTTCGTTGCAGAAGTGATGTTAGACTTATTTGAAAATTCAACCAATAAAATGGAATGAATTTCAGTGAAAATCCTCGACGCAATTTTCCTAAAAACTGGCGGCATTGTTTCGCCAAAAGTTTGATCAATAAATGAATTTTCTTGTCTCGGGCGTTATTTTCCGTAAAATGATAAAGTACCTTGTTTACCTCCTACCTACGACTACTTTTGATTCAATATTTTTATTGCATATGCCGTGCCCAAGATCATGTCATTCCTTACCCGAGAATTATGTAGGTTAGCATCTGAGCGAGAAATGAGCCTTGTCACTCTTCCGAGACGAGAGCGTGACGGAGATGGTGAAGCTGGGACTGAGCCACCCGAATCCACCGTAAGGCCTCCGCCGGTTGAATTCGGAACAATTTGTAAATTATCTTCCATATTTAATCTAGACTATTGCGACTAAGGCCTTGGATATACGATGTGGCTGTAATAATCCGTAATAATCCCGGAAATACCATGTAGCTCGTTAGGTTGAGCATTCGAGGACACTTTATTGAGCTGAGCAGCTGAGATGAGGCAGGTTAATTTCTTTAATGGTTTCAGTAGTAGTAGTAGTACACGTTGGCCTTAGCTATTCCTATTAGCATTAGGGTTGGGGAAAGGGAAAGCAATTGCTTTTAATATTTAAGGATTAATTATCGGGAAAGGCAAGGATGGGCTTGGGCTTGGACAATGATGGCTTTGACTTCCCTTCACTTGGCCATGCAAAATGGAAAAACTGGGATAGTGACCTTCTTGACGATTTGGTTGACGTTGACGATAATAGCCTAATAGACAACTTGTCGAGCTCTTGGACTCAACTCATTCTGTTTTTACAAGATTGAAGTTGGGAATCACGGTTAGAATTGTAGTGTTGATTTCTTGGATGTTCATGTTACATGTAGATTCTTCTGTTTTTTGCTTCATTCTCAATTTTCATTTTCAATTTTTCCAATACTATAGTCCGTTTCTCTGTAATTACAAATTAACCACGTATTAAACTCAAATCTCTAGCGTTCAGGTATCATCTAACTAAGTTTCAAATTTTATATTCATTCCTATAATAATATTATACAATAGTCACCCAATTAAAAATAATGTAACCATTAGCACAATGAAATTAATTTCAATTCAATCTCCAATGCCAATATTCGAACGGAAAATTCTGCTCGCTTTTTCCTCTTTCTGATTTGGGTGGCCAAATGGAATTTCTGCTCCATGCTGTGTTATGAGGGCAAAAGAACTACAAATAAAAGTATCGAATGTCTCGACTATCGAATAGTAATGCCTGCTGCCTGCCTGTCTGTCGCCTGCGAAGCGGTAAGAAAGGATTGTTTACACACATGCCGTTGAAAGATTTAGCTGTCGAAGAATTCGCATGTTATTTTAGTAGTGCACCGTTCGTTCGGCTGGCCCATCCTCTTGTCTACCACACTGCAATGTAGTTGCTTGCTATTTTTGTTTGTCTTTTCGACGGTATGATACTTGGATTGAACGTTACGTATTGTATTATGCGTAGGGTGGAATAAGCTACGAATTTATGTTGTTTGTAGTGTGTAACCCTTTGGCAATTACCTACAAGGGTTTACACTGTTTTTCTTTCCCCAGTTGGGCAAAATTGTCATTTTCAATTTTTTGAGCGTGATGGATGATCATTGCCTTTTGGATTTTCTGCAACTTGCAATGTTATGAATATAAGAATTGTAGGTGATTTTAGTCCAGT
>WJEZ01003044.1:0-11733 GCA_009869925.1 Thalassaphorura encarpata
CCGTGATAACTAAGTACGTCTGCTGCGTTGTGACCCAATTTTAGCAAGTCATTTAGATAAACTTGAGGTAAAAACTATTTTTGTGAAATGAAATCACCTTCGCCGGTACAGGTGATTCCACATCCACCCCCACGCTTGTTTATTTTTGAAAGACTTGCTATTTTGGGCTATTGTTTTCCTATGCCCATCCTCTGTCCCTGTCCTCAAATATTTTAGTTTTATTCACATTATTTATCCACGATTTGTCTATTCCTGTGCACAAGTGGTTAACCACTAATTCTACCATTTTGCCGCCGACAAAAATGTGACAACCGAAAAGGTGATGACGTTTCGACGGCCTTGCCCTAAAACAAATATTCGTAATACGATAAATAGCTCTTGGGTTATTTTTAGGCTTAACGCATTTAAATTGTCTGCTTATAGGCTAAGAAAATTTTTCTGAAATACCTGTAATATATTTTTACTGATGCAGTAAAATGGATTAAATGTAAAAGTCCAGACGAGACCGCATGGCATGCCTCTTTTTATTTTTTCTAAAATTAAATAGTACTGGTAATAATGGAATCGTTGGTGGATGCGCCTATAATTAATGGCTATGATTTTTATTCAGTGTCATGAGTCATTACTCATATCTTGAGCATGGCATCAGTATCGCGCCACGCATGAGGACAATAGTCACAATTCTAAAGTAAAAACACACTGGTTCGTTCATGTTGACCATTGGCAAATGGCCAATTAAAATTTTTATATGGTATTGTTTTTGTAAAGGCCAGTCGCAGCTGTACTGTACGTACTCCCTCGCTCAGTTGCTGAAACTGGAGCAAAATAAGTGTCGGGTTTTTGGTACGGTGGTCTCATATAAGCTCATGAATCACGAATCACGACATCTCCGATTTTGCCTCCATTCTAACTCGTAGTTGTGATTAGTCGGAAGTCGATCGGTTATTTGTCATTTTCTTTTCACCATGGAGAGTGACGGTGAAGGTGCAAATATTGAGTTGCTTCCAAAACCCGAGAATGGGAAAGTGATTGAAGTAGTTGAGACAAAGAAAAAATCAGCTAAGGCTGCATTGATGTCAGATGATTCGATTAGAATCGCAAAAGAAAAGGGAGAGGCTGAGGCTGATAAATTGGCCAGAAGGTATAGTAGAAAATTATTATAAAACCTTTGAATATGAGAAACAGACTAAAAAATGATGTAATCAGCCACAATAATTCAGCCATAATTGGTAGTTGGTTGAAAATTGAGCAAGACTTGTATTTTTATTTTAAACACAAACAACTAAGGAGAAAAATGGAAACGCAATGTCAAGTTCAAGAAAGTTGATTTGATTTTGATTTGCCCTTGAAAGAGTTCAGGGAAATGAAATGAAAAACGAGTACGTGTTCTGAATACGGGGAAAGGACAGCAAACCTTGACACGTGTAGTGCTGTGTAGAATGTATTCTGATTCAGTAATTTAATTTCCAGTTAGAGCAACTTTTGTAGTAGTAGTAGCTGGTAGCAATAATGATATTATTGAGGCATGTGCTGCTCCGAGCTCAGACAATTAATTACTTAATAATGTGGGAAATCGAGGTTGTTGTGTGTTTTGATTTTTATATCATAATGGAATGGATGCGAATATAAATTTTCAATTTAATGTTAAATAAAGATCTGTAGTGTTAAGTGCACGTGTACGCGCATGCGCAAGACAAATTGACTTTAACTTCCTAGCAAGGGTTGGACGAAATAAGGAATTATTACGAGACACTTTGCAAACATTGTTAAAAATGAAAATCTACCCAAGCTGTTTTTTTTTTGTCAGAAAGCACAGTAAAAAATACGCACGACGAATATTCCATACATGCAAAATACCAGTTTTGCGGGAACCTGACCTCGAGATGTAATAATGTAGGAAATTAAGCCGGCTCCCTGTTTTGTCTTTGGTTTAGCTTCCAGCCCAGCCACTTTTGCTTTTATAATGGAGAATGTAAAGGAAAAAGTCAAGTTTTTGCGCATAGGCTGAAGTCTGAAGTAAATCTCTAATGGGCTGTCAGTCACGCACACCTAGCCATAGCCTAGAGCTTAATTAAATTTTGGGAGATGGCAAATGGCAATGGTTGGGATTAAAATCCTTTGATAGCCGAAGTCAAACGCAAAATGGAAAATGCCGGATGGGTTGTTCAGCTCATCTTGGACAGGAAGTTTTAGCAAGTGATCTTGAATGGTTGGTTTTAGTTTGGCTGACTGGCCTAGTCGGATTCATACGAGCGAACTACTAGTATAAATTGGAGGAATCCGTGCATGCATGACGGACGGACCGAATCAAAGGTTAATATCTAAGGTTAAATATTTCCTTCCTGTTTTGAGTCTTCCACACAATAATTGCTTGCTTTGCACATTCTTCTCACTCATGTACTTTATGATCAAGTATTTAAAGTAAAACAACGTGAGATTACTCTTTAATCACATAATTTAGACTCATTTTCCTTATTGGCCTGGCCAGTCAGTCACGGAACTCTTAGCTGTTTTTGAGGAAAAACGTAAAAACAAGCGATCCAGAAAAGTTCAATAAGAAAATTTATCGTATTATATTTTATGCTGTATGAACTACAAAATATGTAATTTTTATGATGTTTCGAATTAGTATAACGACTATTTGCACAATTTATGTCATTTGTAGTTAATTCTACAGCAAAATAGATTTTTCTTTCAATAATTTGTGCAATTTACTAAAATATAAAGGGAAGTATTCAATTATATTAGCTGTGCAAGTGCGGCCATAGCTTGGGCCATTATTCTGCTCAACACAGCGGTGGTTTTGATAGAAGACTAAATTAACCAAAGAAATTGAGTTATTTTCTCAACCTAACAGCTGGCCAGGGCAGGCTAATCAATTACGACATTAAATTATGAGTTTATTAACACATGGCAAGGACGTATCGCTATGACTATGGCTCTGCTACTTGTAAACTCTAAAGGGTATAATTACGGATAATTGGACTGCTGGTCAGCCAAGCCAAAACATGTGGATGGACGGGCAACGGGCAAGGCAGTTTTGATGATGAGTTAGCGTCCAGAGTACACAATAATATCAAATTATTGCCCTCATTTATTAAATGAGTACTTCCGTCGTCTCCTCGTCCTTTGTTTCGACCTAATCGCTTGTAATTCAATTCGTAATGCCAAGCCAAATATTAGTTTGGCCAGGCTAGGGTGTCTCTTGTTAGTTATTATTGATACAAAAATTATATAAATTGAACATTTTATTCAATTTTGATTCACCCTTCCTTGGTTTGAGAGAATTTTTGAATGAAATGAAATGGAATTGACTCAACTCATGAACTGAATTATGGACTTGACGTAACGTGACTTGAGACTAGCATTTCGCATAGCACTGAACTACATATAAAATGGAATTGTGCATCCGAACAATAAAAGGGCAGAGTACAAGTTTCATTAAAATATAAAAAATCTACATCTAATCAAGTCTAAAGTCCGAACCGGCATAGGGCATACAGGTACATTAGGTTGGACTGGACCAGACTTTAACCTATTTTAGCTACAGCATAGCAAGCCCGAGCATTTTGTGGAATGCAATGCACTTGTCATGTATGGCAAATTGTACATGTACATGATACATTTACATAGGTACTAGATAAAATGATTTAAACCCGTGAAAATGTGTGAACTTGGATTTTGATTGTCTAATCATTCATCCCATCCGAGCACTAGCACTAGCATCTAGCCAAAGTGTTTTTTATCTCTAAGGTCGGAGGCACTTGAGCCTCATCAGCATTACCCTGCATGCATGTACAAATTTAGCAATTGACTAGAGCCCGAGTCCCGAGTTCAGTTCAGTTCTTTATCAGACATTTGTTTCAATGTTTCAGTGAGACAATTGATTCGACTCAGTTTCCTGGTTTTATTCAATTCGAGTACAGTGTTGAATGAAGAAGTCGGCTCAACGATAGTGCGTATATTTTATTTCTGTGACATTCTCTCATTTTTTACAAACCTTAACTGGTCAGTTTTAGTAAATCTGTTCAAATATTTTCAGCCTCCTACTGCTATGTTTTGACATTGGCTAACTTTTAATTTTTTTCTTCTACAGATTATCTCAAGCAACCAAAATGTTGGTGGCCGATTTGCCGAATCATCCGCCTCTCACATTGGAATTCAGCGATCTTACTTACACAGTCAGAGGTGCACCCAGTTTTCAACGTAAAGTCTTTCCCTTAAATTAAATATTTGTAATTGATTTATGTTAGCACTAGAGAACCTTAAAATATTAATCAGCCAATTAGTCTAAAAGGGTTCCAGAATTATGACTATTACTGATGTAGCCAAATGCATCCTTAAATTTTGCTTAGATACGGAGTATTGGGTCAATAAAATGAAGGCAAGACCTCTATTAATAATTTAGGTATGGCTTTTGAGGTCAAAATTCAAAGTCCAAACCTGATATCCGTTCTTGCCAATTTTGCTATTGGATGCCCGATCGGCCTAGCTGTATGATAAATTATAGTTTCAACCTTTTGCTACCAGCAAACCTGAGCTTTGATCTTAGAGTTAAACAAAAGGTAAGATGAGAATGAGAGTTCAAGCAGACCAGGCCTAGGCGTGATGCTCTAAATTCCCAAAATAGCACAAAAAAATGAATCTTATGACGCCCTATATCGAACTACGAGAACGGGTAGCTAAATTTAGGTCAGATTACGTCCAAAGCCACTTCCTGATAGTGAAGATGGAGTGTAAAAAAAATATACAATTTTAGAATTAGACGTCTCGTCAAGTCCCAATCTCCAGACGCCAAAGATTTTCAGATTTGACATTTTTAGCATACCAGTGGAAGAAAAGTGAAACTGCTAGTGGCAATTTTAGTTAGATGCTATGGTACTGGTAATTTATTTTACTTATGAAATAAATGCTTGAGCTAAGGCCGACCTGAGCACGTGACTGAGCATTTTATTAACTTGGCTCTTGGCTTTGGCTCTTAAAGCCAAGGACTCAACAAAGTTGAGTTTGTCAAAGACAATCAAATGACAAAAGGTGCATGGTCAAGGACTTACTACACCAACGCAACGTGCGCAGCACATGTTACGTTACGAATGCTTGTGGCTTTAATTCTCAATTTTTTCCTACTTATTTAATTTTGTTTTTGTTTAAAGAAATTTTAATTTATTCCTGTGCAAAATGCAAAAATGTGTGCATGTATAAACCGAGACATTAATCATAATTCTGCCATGCCGAAAGCTGAAATCGACCGGTCGATGCAGGCAGGCTTAGGCTAATGCTGATTTCTCATCCTTTCTCATTGTTCTCGGTCATGTAAACAATTTTTTCCCGGTGTAGCTGAGATGCTGAGAAACTTTGTTCCATTGTTGCAATAGACAAGAAAAGGCTCAAAAAATAAACACATTAGTTGTATAATGCATAGTCATTCTAGGAAAAATTTATACAATATTCGACTTAGCATAAGAATTCATAATCATAAGTAGAAGCCGCAGCTAATCACAGAAAAAAATGTAAATGGGATGGGATGACTCATTCGCCACTATTTTTTGCACTCATTAGGATTTCATAGTATTTTTCTACGTCTAACCGAATAATTTACGACTTTAGTTATGATATTTTTTGTGATTTTATAAATTTTAGTTGGTGGACTAGGAGGATCAGGTGGAGATGCTTCGAAAAATGTCAAAACGATCGTGAATGAAGCGTCTGGGATAATCAAGCCTGGTGAATTGACAGCTATTATGGGACCCTCTGGGGCAGGAAAATCAAGTTTGATGAACATTCTTGCTGGATACAAGTAAATTTTTCTATTTCATTTCTTGTAATTACAACCGTCAAACTGCGTAGCTCAAGCTGGGCAGGGTCCAATGTTCACAGCAATCAGCAAGGCATTTATATTTTTTCGGCAATTTAATAACCTAGTGCCACCGTAGCAAATTGGCAATTAATTGTCTAGCTGACTGGAAAAGCAAAAGTAAAGGCACTTGATGATTCCAAAAGTTTGCTTAATATCCTTAAGTGGTTTTTTCCTCGTGTGCCGGTTTTTGTACATTGAATTTGGCTTATCTTATTTGCACAATCACGAGTGCCTTGCCCGCCTTGCGTCACCTGTCCAGCTCCAGACCCATGCATACGTATGATTGTACGATACATAGACAAAGTACAATGCTTAAATGTCAAAAAAATTCAATGTCAATTGCAACAATTTTTTTTACTTTTCAGAACAAATACTAATAATATCTCAGGGACAATCAGTGTGAATGGAAAACCAAGGAATTTGGCCCAATTTCGTAAAATGTCATGTTACATTATGCAAGATGATATTCTCCTTCATCATTTGACAGTTGGGGAAGCCATGGGATTTGCAGCATCTTTAAAACTTCCACTAAAGACAACGTCGGCACAAAAAGCTCACAAAGTATGTTAGAATTGTGAACATATAAGTAAACCCTCATTTTCTTTTACGGACTTTCTTGATTTAATTTTAGATTGCTCAAATCCTCGAGACGATTGGATTGTCCGGCTGTACATCAACCAAAACTTCGAGTTTATCTGGGGGCCAAAGGAAACGTCTTGCCATTGCACTAGAATTGATCAATAATCCTCCAATTATGTTTTTTGACGAACCCACGAGGTAAGCTATGCTGATAACATTGCAAAAAGCAGAGAAAAGAAATGAAGCCGAACCAACACGCGATTTGCCTCGTGCTGGAAAACTTTTTTAATTATCACACTAATATTTATTTTTTCTTTTCCCAGTGGGTTGGACAGCGTGACTTGCTACAGTTGCGTGACTCTACTCAAAGCTTTGGCCAAGGGTGGACGAACGATCATTGCTACAATTCATCAGCCATCGGCAAGGATTTTTGAACAATTTGATGCCCTTTATCTTTTGGCCAATGGAAGTTGTTTGTATCGAGGACCAGTGCGCTCAGTCGTCCCATTCTTGGCAAGACAAGGGCTGAATTGCCCAGCATATCATAATCCTGCCGATTTTGGTAAGGTCATCAGATCAAGCACCATTTGTAACTTGAATTCTTAATTTAGTTTGTTTTCTTTTACAGCCATTGAAGTTGCAAGCGGAGATTATGGACAACATTGGATTGCTATTTTGGCCAAAGCTACAGCACTCACATCTGACTCAGATTCCAGTGGATTGGACAATGATTTCAATGACGTGGCCTCAAACTGGATCAGGGGTTGGGGAAGGACGTGCGATTACACCAGGGACAGCCGCCAATGGAACTCATCATCATGGACAGCAAAGTGGGACAGGAAAAGGGAATAATGACACGGCTGTGACTTTGATTCCACATGCTGATTCAAAAGACACCGTCCTCACTTATACAGAGGACAGCAAATCAGCAAAATTCTGGAATCAATTCTTTGTTCTTCTCAAAAGGTCTTTCCTTTGTGTGTCAAGAGATATGGTAAGAAATAAATTTTTACACAAAATTCTGGAATCAATTCTTTGTTCTTCTCAAAAGGTCTTTCCTTTGTGTGTCAAGAGATATGGTAAGAAATAAATTTTACATCTTTTTCCTGTAAGAATTGAGGTTAAAAATACCCCATTTTTATTTTGCAGATGCTTACTCATTTAAGATTCGCAAGCACAATCCTTGTTGGACTTTTAATCGGTGCAATTTATCATGATGCTGGAAACGAGGCTTCAAAAACATTCAATAATGCTGGAAATCTCTTCTTCGGTCTTCTTTTCTTGGTCTTCTCATCCATGATGACGACTGTTCTTACATGTAAGCTAAACTTTTTAAAAAAATTCAAAAACGGTTATAATTAATTATCATATAAAATTTATAGTTCCATTGGAGCGTGGTGTTTTGATTCGTGAGCATCTCAACTGCTGGTACTCTTTAAAATCATATTTTCTGGCCAGGACGATTGCCGATTTGCCATTCCAGGTAAAATTTGTGTCACTTTAAAGAAAATATTGTAGAATGAAATGTAAATTATTTATTATATTATAAATTTGTAGCTATTCTTCCCATTTCTCTACATTCTTCTAACTTATTTCATGACGGATCAACCATATGAAGCCTTCCGTTTCTTCATCGTGTGTTTAATGGCAACTCTCATTTCTTTGGTGGCTCAGTCAATTGGACTACTCATTGGGGCAGCTTGCTCAATCCAAGTACGTTCAAAATGTTTATGAAAAATATATAATTTACATACTAATTATTTGCATTTTATTTTTGTTAGAGTGCAGTATTCATCGGCCCAGTATCAACCATTCCTATATTTTTATTCTCTGGTTTTTTCGTAACACTGAATGCTGTTCCAGCGTATTTACGTTGGGTCTCTTGGATTTCTTATGCCCGCTATGCTTTCCAATCAACTCTAACAGCCGTTTATGGCTATGATCGAGGAAATTTGAAATGTTCAGAAGCTTATTGTCATTTCAAAAATCCTATCAAATTCTTGGAACAATTGGACTGTCTGGATGTGAGCGTGATGGAACAAGCCATCATTCTATTGGCAATTCTCCTAGGCTGTCGTCTTCTGTCCTATTGGGCCCTATCGGTTTAAAATCATGGCTGAGCGACAATAAATGTCATCGTTGTCTTAGAGTGAATTTTAATCCGATGCATACCGGATATATCTTGTTCTTAGATAGAAGCTCCCAATTTTTTTAATGATGTTGATGAGTGTAAATATGCAATTAACTCGTTTTGTGATAACTTATGAGTATTCGTTGTTGTTTTAAATAGACTGATACCCATAATTATAGAAAAATAATAATAATCATGACGCGCACAAAGCTAGTAATAATAACATAAGGAGTTGACGTACTCTTTATGCGTACAAGTTTAGTAACCTTATTGTGAGGTATGATCAATAAAATAAAAGTTGTTCGATTACATTGTATTGCATTACTACAAAAATTAGCCCATATCTGGCTGACTTTTATTTATAAAAACTTACAAATCTCTACTGTGATTTTTCCTCAGCTTAATTATCCTAAGTTTTAATTTTAATTAAATTCTTGACTATGACGTGACTCGAAATCTGCAATAATAATGAATCGGGACTAAATCGAGAGGAATTTAAAAAAAGACGTTTAATGTTCAAAAAGTCTACATATAGATTTCCTCAGCTTAATTATCCTAAGTTTTAATTTTTAATTAAATTCTTGACTATGACGTGACTCGAAATCTGCAATAATAATGAATCGGGACTAAATCGAGAGGAATTTAAAAAAGACGTTTAATGTTCAAAAAGTCTGCATATAGCCTATTATAGCTAATTTAGCAATATCACCTCTGATTCGAAATCTTAAATTTTATCAGTCTCTAATGACACAAAACTCGACTCGAATTTTTATAATGTAATGTTAATAATTAGTCGTAATTATTCATGTACAAGTACAACTAGGTGTAATGTGAATTGTATTAATGTTGTGTTAGACGGAAACGGAAGGATTTGTGCCATCTCCGTGCGTAGAATGAGAATAGAATATAGAATTATTCTAATATTATTCGCATATCGATATTGATAATTCTATTCTGAGAATTCTGATTACTCGTGTATCCCAGTTGTTCAAAAATAAAAATGAACCATTAAATTTTGTTTTTGCTTATATTGTGCTTTTAATTTTATTTCCAATCATCAAAACTCTGAAGTAATTAACAATACTTTTTAAGCTGCCAGCAGCTCTTGCATGTAAATTACTTGTAATTAAATATAAAATTTTGAAAAAAGACAAAATTTTCCATTCACACTCAGGTCAGGTCAGTATCGTCGCTATCGTCATTGTCATGTTAATTTAATAGCTTGAATAAGCTGGTGCAGCAGCAGCGTAGGATTGTTGGATTGGGACTTGTCGAACGACTTCAGAGTAGACGGGGACTTGGTAAACTTCTTGACGAACAGTTGGGACTTGGATAGCCTCAACGTAGCCAGTGTTCTGGGAAGTTGTTGAGTGAAGTTCCTTGCGAATGGATGGGACTTCGACTTGTTGGTACTCGACGGTTGGGACACGCTCATGGACGTACTCTGTGAATGGGACTTGGATTCTTTCGTAGTCAACGGTTGGGACTCGAAGTGTCTCGTATTCCTTGGTTGGGATATTCACGGTCTCATACTTGGTCTCTGGGACTGTGATCGTCTTGAACTCTGTGAATGGGACTTGGATTGATTCGTATTCAGTCTTGGGGACACGAATAGTTTCATATTCAACGGTGGGCACGCTGCGAGTCTCGTAGTCAGTGTATGGCACTTGGATTTGCTCAGTGCGGAATTTCTNATAGTTTCATATTCAACGGTGGGCACGCTGCGAGTCTCGTAGTCAGTGTATGGCACTTGGATTTGCTCAGTGCGGAATTTCTGGACTGGGTATGTTTCGGATCTGAATCCTGCAAAATAAATATGCCAAGAATTAAAGATCTGTACAAAATTTTAATTTATTTTTTAATTTATATTACCTTGCTTGGTGATGGTTTGATCCTCAAAGGTTTGGATGGCTCTTTGTTCAGTCTTGAAGGATTGGATGGCTTGAGTTTCCTCACGGAATGATGGGATAGGCATGAGTCTCAGTGCGGAATCCAACTTTCTCGATGGTTTCCTCCCTGAATCCTGGTTTTTCGATCACTTCTTCCTTGAAGGATTGGACTGGGTGAACTTCATCCCTGAATCCATTGATTGTGCGAGTCTCAAGATGGACTTCTGGGATTGCGATTTCTTCTTCACGGATCTCAACGTAGCTAGGCTTGGCATGAACTTCCTCACGGAAGGATGGAGATTTCACGGACTTCATTTCTGTAGCCAGACAATTCAGTGCTGCGGATTTCCTGGAAGGCGGGGGCCGCGTAGGCGGGTGCTCGGAGAGCTGGAACAGCTGGGGCAGAGTATCCATATCCATTTGGGGCAGCAAAGGCACCCACGGCCAACAATAAGACAAGGGCAATCTGAAATTTTTGAATTTTTATCAAAATTTTGAAAACTTGTAAGAATTAGTAGTAAAATTTTTATTTTCTTACCATTGTGGAGTAGTAGTGAGTTAGATTCCTGAGAGAATTTTTCTCAAAAAAAGAGGATTTGGGTTTTGTTGAGTGATTGAAGTGGTTCTTGAGATGTGGTTGGAGCGTTTGATGTTCAACTGAATCTTTCTCGGTGCTTTTATACTAAAATGAGGGCTGCGTTGAAGGCTCAGACAATAATAAAATCAAAAGGGCTGGCTAATGGTGGTTGCTGTAAGGTGTTAAAAAGGGATCATAATATTTGAGCATGCAAAGATGCAAACATGTTTTTATCCTCCCTGCTTCCCTCAAATCCATTTTAGAATTTCATAATAATCTGCAAGGTCAGCTCAGCTCAGGCTCAATGACAAAAGGCGATGGACGAATGTGCCCTTGGTCCGTTTGGACGGGATAATAATACAAAAATAAAGTTCTCAAAACATCCATAGGATGTGGGACTGAAATGGGATCCTCCTTGGTGCGATTGTGCATTGTTTGCTCAACCCTTTCGAGTTGGACCCAGCTGACCAGATCAAATCAGATGGAAATATGATTTCATCCCATGTCCAGTCCAGTTCAAATCTAAATTCACTCTTTGGGCTAGTGTTGAGATTTCGAAGAATTTTTCACGTAATTTGGTGTAATAGGAATTATCTATTAGAACCTATGACTTTTTAGTTTATTAAGAATCATTCATCTTTTTTTAAATTCTGGGATTAAAATAGATCATTTTTAAAACTTCCTTTGGATTTTAACCCTT
>WJEZ01003045.1:0-11733 GCA_009869925.1 Thalassaphorura encarpata
ATGCCACACCATAGTTAGTCCACCGAATAAATTGTATTTTATGACCATAATCAGCTTAAGTTTGAATTTATCCGAACTTAAAATTCCATTCAGGGATTCCATGATAGAAATAACCTTTTTTTGTTTCCGGCAAAATAAATTCAATTACATTTTTTTTCTGTCAAGGCTTTCTAAAAAATTCCTGATTGGAAGTGTTTGGCAGTTACAGTATCACATTTGTCAACATGAAAACTTTCGAATCCAGAAACATAAAGCGAATATAATATTCGAATTCTTTCCTTCCTATAGAATTAAATTACTTTGTTGGCCCCCAGTTTGTAAAGGTAATTAATTACAAGTGTCGAATTCGAATCCATAGCCATATTGAGAAAAATTAATTTACAACTTTTTGATATTCCTGATTTGACATGTTAAAGACAAAATTTTATGCGTTTGAAATCGATATTTTCGGTATGTTAAGCTGGCTAAGTCTGAGGTTAATTCATCAATCGATTCAGTCCGAGAGTCTGGGGAAACGTGGTTAGACTACCATGATGTTTGTCAATTTAAGATCAAGTGGGTGCTGCCACTGCACTGTATTCTATACCGTCTAATCGTAGTAAGTAATCGTCGAAATGGTTGTTCACACTTTAAAAGAGAAAGTTCATCTTCTGTTCTAAGACTAACTAAGAATACTTGTCGTTTCAAAAAATTCAATTCTTGTTTCATTCGGTCTATAAAGAATAACCTTTAAAAAATAACATGAAACTGAACGTTTGGGTAATTGCTACTATCAATGAAGTACAAGGACCCGTCATATTCTCATATTAGGTAATCTGCAATTTAGTATGGCGATTGGCGAAACCCTTGCTAGTGCTGCAATGAAATTATAGCGATATTCCGTAGGCTTCTGAAGCTGATCAATTTCTAATCTTGAAAGAAACTTTATTCATCAAACCTAATCTAATTAAGTTCTCAGCGCCGAATCTCTAATATTGAAACCGATATTGATTGATGTCGCATATCGTAGCCGTAGCGTAGACCTTCGTCTTTGACAGTCCGAAACGAACAGAATCAACGACCAATAATTGAGTACGAGTATTGAATTATTGAGTCGCAACCGCAACCATACGCGGTATAAATCACCTTGCATTTAGCCCGATAGCAATTTAGTTCCTCAATTTTAACAGGTTTTTACTGTGTCTAGACTTATATTTGAAGGATTGTCCTACGATAGAAATTTATAGCTTCAATTAATGCATGAAGAAAGAAAAAACCTTCCACTTCCATGGATTACTCAGATACGACTATGCTTAGGATACTACCGATTATAGTTAACAGTAAAACATTTGCACAGCTCTTTGATTTTGTTATTTACAATAATCTAGAACTTTTACTATTCATCCACGAATCTCTCGAGTTCACATCTTTCTGACTTCGAATTACGCCTTAAACAATTGTACATTTGGTTGAATTGAATTATTCATCATCTACACGAAAGCAAAAAATTTGATGGCTGCAATTAAATCTTGGCAGGGAACTTTCCTTCTTCAATCTGTCCTTCCCATTTCTCGACCCAGGCATTTGGGCACAAGGAAGTGTAGACCTTCTTGAAGTATTCGCATGGTGAATAGTCTTCCCCACGAAGTTTCACGCATCGCTTATGATCCAAGAAGCTGGTGAAACAATGCCTGGAAAAATAACAAAAATAGACCTTCTTGAAGTATTCGCATGGTGAATAGTCTTCCCCACGAAGTTTCACGCATCGCTTATGATCCAAGAAGCTGGTGAAACAATGCCTGGAAAAATAACACAAGTATTAATTTCCAAGATATTTTCAAAGAAATGTATATCGCATTCCGGTAACTTTGCATTGCACTAATGAAAGCTTCGCTTATTTTCAGGTAAATAAATTTTACATTAACGAAAAAACGAGACTAACTTCTGATTAGGAGCAAATTAATGGACAGGTCTTTACGATGGCTAAAAGATTGTCAAAACAGGCTTTTAAAGAATTTTTTCAGAACTTCACGGAACCGATATTGCTGCTTCATATCAGAATCATGAGTTTTACAAATTTACAAACCACACTGAATGAATTCAGTATTGCATTTAAAAACACCTCAAAATATCGACATTACTTGTTTCTATAATTTCAACTTTAGAAATCAACGTTAACAATCTTCGATTTTTTAATCTGGATGAAAAAGTAGCCAAGATTACAACTTTAGTAGTTAAATAACCTGATTTAAGCCGGAAGCACCAAAAAACTCGCGTATAGCTCGTGTAGCGCTTTTTGTAAGCTAGACTTACAATTATATAAACATTTACGAATTACGAATCTATAATTCCTAAAAATCACGCTCAACGCTTGATATTTTGAAATAGATTAAGATTACTATGCCTTGAGGGCAAGAACAATTTTATTAACCCGTCATACATGGATGGTAGTGGAATACAGGCATTTGATTAGATTTGTAATTAACCCAACTTATGTTCTAGCAAATATTATCTTAGAAGGCAAAACCATATTGGCAGTGAATTAACTAAGGGGCAAGGTTGCTTTTAACAAAATCAACACAAGATAGCAAGTCTAAACTTCTGTCTCAATAATGAAAGTCGAAAGTGATCTAATAGCACTTTCTCCTATATTTTGTTACCACAATTCAATCAGAACAGAAAATTGACTTTCAGTTTTAAGGAGTATATTATATAGTTTATGGCATGCATGCCTGGGTACGTGGGTACTGTACTGGGCTGGAACTGGAAATACTAGAAAATTATAAAGATCATGATCATACTACGATAGCCGATAGCGTATTAACGAGGTTCTGACTTCTGACTCTGACTATACTACCTCAACTTGAAAGAACTAAACTCTTGAAAGTTGAGACCCTTCACTGGCTGGAGCCAAGATAGATCTGATAATTAATCCTATCAACTCCAATTCGATAAATTACCCCGGGTCCGAAATCAGTTGTCACAAGAAGGAAAGAAAGGTAAGGTTCAAAGTCCAAGAACTACTAAGCTTAAAGTACAGCAAAATCTAACTTAACTAAACACATAGCAAAATGGATAGGAATGCAACATGTAAATGATCGTGAGATTAAAATAATTACTTCGTTTGATTCTGATTCGGAAACCGTGGGTCGAATGGTGCCGTCGTCAATACAAACTCTTCTTCCTGTTTCTTGCCCATTTTCAGATTTGACAGAAAATCACAGGACACCAGAATCCTTCGAATATTTAAGGAAAACTTGTGATGGATTGGATTTCAAGTGAATGTAGTTTAGCAGGCAGTGCAGTAGCTACACGGTACGTACGGTGCGGATTTGTAGGCATGAGAAACGAGACGTTATTGTAAATCACCTGCACTCAACTGAGTTTGCTCAAATCATTCTGCGCCAATCCAAATCTCGATGGACTTTTGCAATTCTAGAATCTAGAATCTAAATCTAGAGTTCATTTCCTGTTTTTAGTAAACGAAATGTACCAGGGCCTGTCTCATCAACTTCAATTAGGAATAAACATCTTTTAGCAGTTTTTATTTAAAGCACTTGGTATTTTATTATTCGGAATTAATACAATCTATTATATTGATTGAGGAATTATTGTCACACAAAATTGGGACATCCGTTCTGACAAATTCAGCTGGTTCAACACCGATATTGTTTCTTTCTCTTGTTTTTATCCAGTTAGAGTTAAGTTTGCCCATTGAACTGGATGAGCTTTTCGTAATTTTATTTCAATTTTAGTTAGCTGAAGTAAGGCACTACTTTCTGCTTCGTTTACAACCTATGGATGAGATAAAATGCAGGAATTAATATTTATCTGGAAGGGATTATCGGATGATTATGACACGTCGTTTTAAGAAATGATTTTTTTCTTACTCCACATAAAATCCATTCCTTCACAATATTCCCATCAGGCAATTCAACGTTTGCATTCAGTTTAACTCCGTTGGCCATAATTTTCACTTTCCTATGATCGTAACCTTTTGTGTACATTGTAAGGATTACATGGGTGGACGTCTGATGCCAGTCAAATCGACAATCGACCTGCTTCTTCTTGACCCATAAATGTTCACCTTGGACGCATCCCTTCTGTTTCAAGAACTCGTCAAAGTCCATCGATTTCTTCCTGCAGCATGACCAGAATTTCAACCCTTCATGGAAAACTGCTTCACCCGGATGATGCACGCAAATAGGGTTTTCATTGCGATTAATAAATTCCTGAAATATTGAAAAATTATAAANGTCCATCGATTTCTTCCTGCAGCATGACCAGAATTTCAACCCTTCATGGAAAACTGCTTCACCCGGATGATGCACGCAAATAGGGTTTTCATTGCGATTAATAAATTCCTGAAATATTGAAAAATTATAAACAGAGTTTCAGTATAATCATACGAATTTTTATGTATGTCCTGACTTACCATTGAACATCCCTGGTTCAGGCAGGTTTTTGAAGTTGAGTCTGAATTCTGAGACTCTTGGACTGAGGCCTTGGCGTTCAATAAGCTCGGAGAAACGGTTTGTTTGAGTTCAGACTGAAATTGAAGATGAATTGATGAGTACTTTACGCATTAGCTCTTTCATTTTATCATTTTGTGTATGCTTTGCTTTACCATCTCTGCATTTTCATCCGGACGCTCTATAAGCTCTCGAACAGGAATAGAGTCTGACTCAGAAGAATTGGATTTATCTGTTCCTCCTGGAGTTTCCTCTGGAATGGGTTTCTTGGATTCTTCACGCGGAGGTTTAACATTGTTATGAAACCCAGTTGCACATCCTGGCATACTCAGGAATTCAGTAAAGTCGACACATTTTCTATTACAGCATGTCCATATTTTATAGGCATCATGGAAATATGGAGCTCCAGGGTGAAAAGTGCAACAGTTTGGAGTGTTTTCAATTTCCTTAAAAGTTTTTCCACAACCTCTATTGTAGCAGTAAAATGTTTCACCATCGCTTTCATTGTCAATCACCTCCATACTTTCTGGTCCTTCCTTCCTCCTTTCCCTTTCACCGAATTTTTACACAAAAACTTGAGTTGCAGCCTTATACGAAGTTGTGGACAAAAATAAGAAATCGGGAATCGATGTACACCGGTAAAAATAAGCTAGAATTTTCCAGAACGAGGAACCCGTATTCTAGATACATCGAGTTCGAGGAAAAATACTTTTCCCGCGAACCATTGCATTGAACCCAACCAGCCACAAGGGAAATCTACAAACTGTCTACTCTTCAGAATTTATCGAATCAATTTATTCGGATGCAAAAATATGTCGCTACTAATTACCATAATGCATTTATCTAAATATTTTGCAAGCAACATCTGCCCAAGAAAAAGATTCGAAGTTGAAATCAATAGCAATTGCAGTAATTTTAATGTAGCATTTAAATCTTTCGATATATTTCATCAAATTATGTTTTTACTTTTTAAGAAAAGCTACCAACAGAGATGCAATAATTCCATAATATACATACAAATCCAACAAAAAACATAATAATAAAGTATTTCTATTCAATAATCCCAACTTCTTGGTCAGCCGACCAGTCGCAGTCAGGTGAATTTGAGGGGAGACATTCGTAATTTGTAATCAATAATAATAATTTCCCCTTCTAAGCAAAAACAAATCAAAATCATTTTCCAATGCGGGGAACCTGCAAGCAAAATAAACATATTGATTAAATACTGAATCAAGCCTCGTTTCATATTTATAACATTAATCTACTAATTTAAAACTTACCGACAACCTAAAGAATCCTTTTGTCTATTCTAGTCATCTCCCTGTGAGGTGACAACCGTGTCGTCTTCTTCCGCATGAATTTGAATCTCATCTTCGTCTTCTTCTTCCTTCTCAACCTTCTCATCCTCATTCTCATGCTCCTCATCCTCCGCTTGCTCGTGTTCGGTATTCACCGTTTTCTCCAGTTTCTCCATCACCGTCAACCTCGTCCTAGGGAACAAAGATGATGTTAGTTCGTACTCCTTGAATGCAATTTTATTTGCGTGTGTGAAGTAATTAAAAGCACCTTATTCTCAGACGCTTCTTTGGCTCCTTCAGCAGTGCTTCCGTCCGTGGCAGATTTCTCTTTCTCCTTCTCCTTTTCCAGTTCTCTCTCCTTCTCCCTTTGCTTTCTTTCCTCCTCTTCCTTTTGTCTCTTGGCAACCCTCCTAATTCTATCTCTGTAGTCCTGCACGCATTTGATGTGACTAATAGTCATGCAATGCTCCAATTTAGTGTCTCGTTCATCTTTACCTTCCCGAATGGGAAAATAACGAACGCATGCAGTGCAGTAGAATACTGTCCGCAGTTCCAATAGTTCCAATCCTGAAAGCAATAATATACGTATACTATTCAATCCCGATACGCTGTTGCTATAATCAATTATAAAGAAAACGGAGCCTGATCTTGATTGCAAGCTCAAGTTGCTCAAGAATTAAAACATAAAATCTATAAATGAAACTAACGAAAAATTACTGAAATAGCTACCTACCCAGTTCCTTCTCCGTCAGGTTCGTTCCTTTCACAAAATTCCCACTTGCTTCCTGTTCCTTCAACTCCTTAATAGCAATTTTCTATTTAAAATAAAAATTGGCCATGTTATTCTCTTGGTCACAATTAAAGTTTCCGAGTTTATGTGTAACCTTACCTTCACATGTTCTAAAGCAACTGTATGGTACATGTATACCTTCCAAACTCTAAAATCAATATCGCAAGTATCGCAATGCGGATGAACGAGCCCCTTGAGTTCCTAAAATGAAAAATTAATTCGCTCAAATTTAGTTATTTTGAATTTTAAAAAGTCAAGTCTAAGGTTTAACTAACATTGTGCACTGGGTTTGCTTCGTGTTCCTTTGGATCCGTTCTAAAATTGAGTTCACAAACTCGACAATAGGATGTTGTATCCGAAAGTGTTTTCTTCCCATCCTCCGATTTTTCCAATTTCTTTTGTTCCTCACGTTGTGACTCACGGAGTTTAATAAGCCTTTTTTTCATGTCGCTAGTTGCAATGTCCATGACCTTATTGTGTTGGTAAGATCGCAAATGAAAACTGAAATCCTGTGGAAAATATTGAATTTAATTTAGATGCACTGTACTAATTGTTAAAATTAATACCGCAAACACTTACCCTGAAACTGACAAACTCCATTTTGCAATAAGTGCAACTCAATTTGAGAAGAGCCGAAGGGTGTTCTTCTTCTTGCTTTTTAGGTTTGCTTTCAGGTTTTTCCTCCTTTTTCTCCTCAGGAGGATTCTTAAGACTTCCATCAGCATTTCTGAGTGGCTGCAGTTCACCACCAATCCTCACTTCAATCTCCTCACCATCATCTCCATATAATATCTGCTCAACTACTATTTCTTCTCCTTCCTCATTCTCATCATCTTCTTCTTCATCCCCTTCGGACTCGGCTTCTGCTTCTGGCCGTTCAACTGCATCTTCTTCTCTCTTTCTTTTCTGTCTAGATTCTCCATCAGTCGAATGTGCTCTACAGTTAAAATTAAAAGCTTATTAGTACTCCTCGCTCAACAAATTCCTTGTTTCAATCTTCTATTGTCTTACCTTCCATGATGAATATCAGAAGCAGCTCTCTTCCTGATCTTATTGGTGACAGATTCAGCTGTTCAGCTGAGTCGCCTTTCTTAAAGATTCCAATTTTTCCCGAGCGAGACTGTGACTATGAGATCCAGAAGATCTCCTGTAGCTGTGATTATGATCCTCCGGAGGGGCTTGACGATACCTATGGAATTCCCATCAAGAAAATTAAAAACTAACCATTTTGTATTTCCGTAAAGTACAACTAGAGATTCTTGTGAAGGCTAGCTCTGGCTGAGAGAATCTTTGCTAGAAATAAAATGTAGCTATAGTTTATTTTGAGAAAGGTCTATAAGAGGGCAACAATATTTCTGAAACAACGTAATGCCGTGTCAGAGAACCTCTTCAGTTAAACAATAATAGTACGTTAAATTAAATTGTGAGAAAAATGGGAGGGTCTTCGGTTGTAAGGGGATGATGCAGGAGGAACGGCAGATATCTTCCGCTAGGGTTGGGCTAATTAGCTAATTCTTGCATCCAAAATACTCGATATTTTTGTGGTTACCGCGACGAGGACGAAACTGGAACTTTCATCAATGGAAGGAGCCCTGGTCCAGGTGGAGTAAGTGGAGGTGGGACTCTTCTTACTCCGCTCCCCGACGATTTTTCATAGTATTTTCTGTAATCATTTCCACTTCCTCTTCTGAAATCTCTGCCAACTCCCCCACCACTAGCACCGCTGTCATAAGTCTTTTGTCGACTTAGATGAGATGGACGCTCGCTGCTGTGTGCCCCACCAGAGGAGTAATAACGATGTGAAGATGAAGCTGATGGTGTTAACTGTGACTATATAAGGATCAGTTTTTCGTGTATTCATTCAAATTATCAAAATTCGCTGTTCTTTGACGGAAATTGGAAAAACCTTTACATTGTACATTGATGAGTGTCCATGAGGTTTCTTGCTTTCGTAGTATCTGTCGCCGGTTGAGTATCTCCCACTTGTAGCCGCACTCTTTCTACTGGAGCTGGATTCTGCGTTTTCGATATTTAATTGGATTGAGTTGATACAGATGGTGCGAAGAGTAGACAAATTCAAAAAGCAATTTTAAACGTGTTTTCTACTGATGATCATGACTCTGGCAATGACTAGATTTGAAATGGAAAGGGACAGCTGGTCCCAGGGAAGATTGTACATAATATTCCAGGAGTGCCGAAACTTTGTCGCATCCGAAAGGTACCATGTGAGGACGTTAGTTAATTGGGGATTTTGTGGGCTTTAAAAACTTTAAACCAACACTTGGTTGGAATTGAAAAATATCGAAACTATCTGAATTAAAAATTATAAACTCGGACTTGACTTCTGAATCTGAATAGCTACATGCAATAATGCGAATGCAATTTGAAATTGAACGCCTAGTAAATCCGAAAAGTAAAAGATACGTGACTATTTGGCTGAGACTGACGACGTCTGTTCTGTACTTACCACCTCTTCTTTTGTCTAGCTCTACTTTGAATTTTTGCGATATTTTAGCCTAAATCGTCCATCGTGAAAATATTATTCATTTAGTTTTGGTAGATTCATTCGAGAAATTGTCGTCCACGTTAAATTCTTGGTCATTATGATATCAAAAAATTTAAGACCGGACACCGACACCACAGATCAGCTGGACAAGGTGACGTCGCGAAAACTTATAACTCTGATTAGTCAAACCCATCAAAACTTCTAATTGAGGTCAGGGTGTACTGAACTGTAAAGTCCAAACGCCATATGCCTGCCTATTAGTGGGTAGGACAAACTGTATTAAAAAATCAACTGTATTTAGATTACAGTCCCTGCTTGTTACTTTATATCATATGATGTTTGCCGTGTCAAGTAAAGTAAATCAACTTAACTTATTTTCCTGAAGTCAAACGTCAACGTTAACAATTAACTTTATTTTCGCCTCCTCCAAACATAAGGAATCCTAATAATATTTTACTTTGATTCCGACTGCAAATTAATTACTCCTGTAATTTGTCATTAGTTACACTACATACATATGCTCTAGCAAATCTTGCAGCAGTGAAATGGGACCTATCTTTTTAATAAAAAACTGACTCAATTATCTTAATTAGTAAGCCGACTCACCTTTGTAGTATCGTCCAGAACTGCCATAGCTGGGTGTGGAAGGCATATTTAAAATATTTCTACTTTCAGCAAATATTTCTACTTTCAGCTGGACTGGAAATGGACACCGTCCACTCCAGATGCTAAAATTCTACAAAATCCAATACAGAAGACGAAGGTCCTTGTCCCTCGGTCCTATTGCTGACTGCTAGCTAACAGTTGTTTACGAAGTTAATTTTTGTTTCCGTGTTCGTCACATCCAATTCCTTCACTCCACGCGTCTGTCTGTCGGTCGGTAGAATCGGTTTCTGTAACTGAGCCAAGGGAGACGGCAAGATGGAAACCAATGCAATGGAAAATGGATGGGGAAAAATTCTGAGCATGCCATGCAATCCAATGCAATGCAAAATATTGGGTGGTTCTCTTTAGAGGTAGCAACTCTTTTGGAATTATTCCCGTTTCCCTCTACACCCGAAATGCGTCATCCCGATCCACGTTAAGTTGAAACTAAACTCAACTCAAGAAGAAAATAAATACGAAAAGAACCAAAAACTCCTTTTTTTACTTTGAGTTCTTTCCTTTACACCAACTTAATAATTTCTAGCACTGCACTAGTGTACAAAACAGAGCCTAACTCAATAGTCGAGGTCAAAATTCCCTATTGGAATATTTACTCATATTGAAACTAGAAATTAACCTTGATCCTGAGCATTCTAAGAGTTATGAATACTTAAGCAAGCTACTGCTACGTCCCACTACTAAACTACTACTACCTACTACTGAAATTATTTACACATCTTGATCATAATTCATTCAATTAATCCATCGACGATAGTCAACATTGGATCTTCAATTTATTCCTTTTTACAATCCTAACTTTTCGAAATATGATTGTGAATACGAGTGAATAACAAGTCAAATTAAATATGGTACTCTTTTCTTATCTATCAAATCAAATCAAATCAAATAATCTTTATTCAAAGTGTCACAAATGAATCAATTAATAATATTGTTCTTCTCCCGAGGACAAAAGTATCCGCTCTCAAGATAGCTTTCCATATTAGTAAAATTAATAAAAGTTGTATCAAATAGGTTTGGGTAAATTAAGAATGAGCTTTGCAAGCAATTTCAAAGCAGGCACACTTTTAAAATCCGATAAAATTGATAAATTGAAGTTAGAATGTTTTTAAACGTAATAATATTCCATGATTTATATCTCGAGTCATTAGCATGATCCGTATACAGGTACAGTTCAGCCAGTAATATTCATGACTCATATTCACGACTATTACTCTGTCTATAATCTAAACGAAACGCGAATGACGTAAATTCGTAAATAATGTGTGTTAAATGTAATGCTACCCTCAGGGTAACCTAAAGCAAACGAGGGAATTGATTTATTTCCGTTATATTGAATTTTGTATCATGTCGTACGTCTCATATCTTCGTGCAATGCTTACTTATATGCAGTTTTATCACAACTACTTAAATCGTTAAGTTTTCCCATAGTCTCAGTCCGTTTCCGTTCTTTTGAACGCAAGGTATCACTTGGGAGATTCCCTTGTCAAGTCATTACGTCTATCTCTACGAACTACGACGACGTAGACAGACAGTCACAGTAGTACTAAGGAACTTTCTAGGACTGTCAAGTACAAGTCAGCTAGTCAATTGGTTTGTGTGCATATTTTCCAGTCCTGATTGAATTTCAATCCAATTGTGCTAAAAACAGGAGTGATCAAAAAGTAACAAGTCATCAAAATCAGTTTTGAAAATGTCTTTGAACACTGCACACACTGAGGGTGGTGGGGGCGTTCTCATTCATCAAGGAGAAATGTAAGTAATTTAATTTATGTAGGATTTTCTTAAACTTGGCTGATGATGATGAACTTATCACTTTTGTTGTAACATTAGGATACTTCTTCACGCTCCTTTGACAGTGTTAAGCTTCTCTGGGTCGGATGATCTGAAGAAATGTTCTGACATCGGAGGAACATCTTATCTCACGACTCATCGGCTTATATTTTTTGCGAAAACCACGAAGGCTGATTTAAAATCGTTCTCCTTCCCGTTCTGCGTTTTGAGTGAAGTCGATGTTGAACAGGT
>WJEZ01003046.1:0-11732 GCA_009869925.1 Thalassaphorura encarpata
GGTCAATTTTGTGGTTACTACTACTAATACTACTCTTGCCCACGGAAGGTTTTAGCAAATTGCTCGTTACGCTAAAGACTTACTGTGTAGAAAGGGAATTTACGGGTTGATCTTTCCCAGGTCAGTTACACTTTGCGCAAACCCGAAACCTGAATGTAACTTTAGCTTTTTTTGTCAGCAATTTTAAAATTGAAGACGGTTGATTTGTTGCAAAGTATAGAAACTTAAAATTATTAATCCAAGATTCTAATTTGGAAATTTTGTGAACATGGATAGCTAAAATATTTATAAATCTCGTAAGATTCACCACTCAAGAACTCTTCGTTTTACCCTTACCAAAAATTTAAATTGCTGTAAAAGTGCTTGTTTCCATGAAGGAATTTGATTAATGATTTTTTTTACATCTCTATTCCTATTCAAATCCTAGCAGATTCCTGAGTTGATTTATGAACTTCAACCAGGGAAAGAATTTGCAAAATTAAATCAATCGGGAATCTGGCTTGGCTTTGCTTTGCTTTGAAAGAAATTCCTCCTTTGGCACGTTCACATTGATTTGGCATTTCTGAAGACTTTTTATTAGGCATGTGAATTCCTTTGAATTCTAAAAAAGTTCTAGAGTGAAAAGTCAAAACATATACATGTAGAATCTATGCAAAATTACTTATAATTGCTAAGGATTTGGTCTAGAGTTCCAAGAAACTCTATTATTCATTACACCCGGCCCTGGTTAGTAAATTAGTTGTTCATTTTACGACCACCATGACCCGTCTCGAGTTTTGTGCTCATTTGGACCAATTATTACCGAATGACGTGACACGTGAGTAAAGATTCAGGCTTAAGAAAGTGGATAAAATATTATGCATGTGTTGATTACTTGTTTCCTCGGCTTTACCATGACTTTAGTCATGATTGTAATCCGTTCTGTATTGTACATGTACTGTACTCCATGGGCCAAGCCAAGCCAAGGCAATGCAATCCATCCTTCTTCAACTCTTTCCTCGTCTCGTAGTACGACTACGAGTTTCTCTACTTACTTTTGTACAGGGCCCAGAGAGTCAAGAAGTTCTGGTTCAGTTTATTTAATCCTCAGTTCCACTCCGACATTCGGAGACGACAGAAGAGTGTGTACTTTTGTGTGGTACATTCGTATTCGAGAGACCCGTCAATTATTTCTAAAGTTTGATAAACTGGTACCGGGTTTTAAATGTTGAGACCTATATTTTTTTCTAAATATTTCATATAGATCCAAAATTATGTAATTTAGTTTGAATTTCTAGACAACAACCCTTATTTACACCAAGACATCAGACTTAATTTTACGTACCACCATTGCAGTGAGAGTTTAAAGAAAAACAAATAAAGAGTTCGTTCGTGTAAATTCGTAAATGTAAATGGCCGGATGGAAATGGAACATGTGCAAGGCTCATAAATGCATTTATTGGATTTTTTGCCAAATTCGCTTTCCCTCTTTTTTGTGCTTGTGTCAGCAAAAAAGTTCGGATTCGGAATAAGATATTCACGAAGCAAAGTGGAAGTCTGATGAAACATGGCCAATAAATTGAGAACTACTATACTAGTGCCAGTGCCAATGCTACAGAAACTCATCCAGTCTACCCGGGTTTTATTGCAAATGCAAAATTGCATATTGTGCAAGTCCAAGTCCAACGTAATTATGGTCACCAGATTTTAATTGTATGGAAAATGATTGTGCTTGCAAAAATAACAAGATAAGATTAGAATGGCATCTTTTGGAAAACCCAACGAAAGTGCAAGTGGGAGTAGCACGTGTAAGAAAAACTTTCCAGCCAAAGGAAAATCCAAAAGCCTGTGCAACAGAAACTCAGCCAGTCTACCCCGGTTTTATTGCAAATGCAAAATTGCATATTGTGCAAGTCCAACTCAAACGTAATTATGGTCACCAGATTTTAATCATATTGAAAATGATTGTGCTTGCAAAACTAACAAGATAAGATAATAATGGCATCTTTTGGAAAACCCAACGAAAGTGCAAGTGGGAGTAGCACGTGTAAGAAAAATTTTCCAACCAAAGAAAAATCCAAAGTAAAAGGAATGAAAGGAACATTTGGTCATGCGAGGAGCCGAGATAGCGAAGGGAAATTATTTTCTCTAGACCATGCAAGTGGGAGTAGCACGTGTAAGAAAAATTTTCCAACCAAAGGAAAATCCAAAGTAAAAGGAATGAAAGGAACATTTGGTCATGCGAGGAGCCGAGATAGCGAAGGGAAATTATTTTCCCTAGACCGCCGCACTCTTTCTGAATCATCTTCGGATGTCCGGTTCCAACTCCCGGATGCTAGAGCTGTTGAGGCTGCTGAGTTGTCTGAAGAAGTCTTTGAACCAAATTCCAATTCTGGTGCTTCAGCTTCAGCCGGCTCTTCCAATCATCTCAACGCTGCTACAAATGACAGTGACATTGTAAATGAGTTTTCTGATGATCAAAGAAACTGTCATCATTTCAAATACTTGGATGAGGATGATGATGAATTTAGTGTGAGCGTTGGACTCCCATCTGACCTTCCTAGTGGATTAGTTGACATCGAAGGAGACATTATTGGGGACAGGGCTAACGTCCGATTTGGACGAGAGGATGATGATGATGATGAGGAAATGAATGATCTCAATGAGGATGATGATGAACTCTCATCTCTTCCTGATGATTTCAATTATTCCATACCCAACAGTCGAAAATCTCACTCTGGAGGCGGCAGACGAACTGGTCCAAATAAAAAAATGCCAAAATCAAAATCAAAAGTCAAAAATCCAAAGAAACCACTCCCAGATTTTCGAAATCCACATCAATTTAATACTAATGGATTTATTCAATTAAGATCTCATCGTGGCAAACCTACGAGGGCTAATAGTGGTGGTAATAACAATAATAATGATGGACTAAGGAGAAAAAGTGCGACCACGAGTAGTTGTAGTAATAGTACAATTACTCAACATTATTATCCAGAAGGGGGTTGGGGCTATGTTGTTTTAGTCATGGCTTTTTTGAGTCATGCCCTCCTCTGTGGAATTCATCTCAGTAGTGGAGTTATGATTTGGGGAATTCTCAAGAATTTTAATCTCAATGGAACCACGGAAATCGTCACTCTTCATGATGCAGGTTAGAATTTTTATGAAGCTATTCAAACTTTTATAAGAATTTTAATGAGAATGTCGGATGTGAGATAATTTCAACGGAATTTAACACAATTACATAATTTCAGTTCAGGAATTCAGTAAATTTTAAAGGTTGGATCAATCTTAAAATAAAATTTTGAAATAAAACGTGGAATATATAAAAACTGCAGACAGGACTCGACTGGAAGATTGATGTTAAATAAAATTGAAGTTTTAGCATGAAGCGCCCACCTGTTGTCTACTTTGTGTGCACCCTGCTGTGAGAATTCTTCGGTGTTGAAGTGTCCGACTTGCATGTAGATTTTTCAGAGCTCGATCCTCCAAGATTAATTAGATAATTGAGCCTCAGTTAAGTAAGAAATTGAAAGAATGTCAAATTACTATAGCGGCTGTAGGCGTATCTAGCAAGAATTTTTCTTTGCTAACAAAAAACCTCAATTGTTATACACATAATTTATTTGGGAATAAGTGAAATACCCGTGAAATGTTGAATTATTGCTTGATTTATGTGAGCGCACATTGTCCATGTATGTACGAATGTAGTTAGTCGTTAGCCCAGCAGTACAATGGCAAAATACATGTTTGTGTGGGCCGTAGGCGGTTCGATTTTTCTTCGCCTCCTTAAGATTTGAGAAACTTTTGGATCTTTGATTTATTTCGACTGCACTGCACTGCACAATACCGCACTGGCATTGCTGGTGCATTGGATTTTGCATTGGATTGCATTGCTGGTTTCAACTTGGCTACAGCTAGGTTTAGCTTATTGTGAACTTTTTCCTATTTTGTACTCGGGAGTTCAGATTCAGAGTGTGGGTCAACATGATTTCAAAAGTTTAGTACTTGCACACGAATGCAATTTTATCAGTTGTTTTCATCATGATTTATTTTCCTAGTTTGATGTGTAAAAAGATTACATGGGGTACTTGACTTTACTTCCCGGCATAACCTCATTTTGTCCAAGCATTACACTCACAGCCTCCATGAGCCTAATAAATCTGTATAAATGAATTGAACCGATTTTATAAATTGTATATCGCAAACTAAACTTAATTTGGCTGATTAGAAACTATTTGCAGGATTCAATCATAAAGTACGAGTACAACTATGTTCAAAGTACAATTCAATCTTTTAACCTATTTTGTATAAAGTTATAATTTTATGATAACTCAAATAATGCAGTGACTCTCTATCTTCTGTTCAGATTTTATCATTGTATAAACTATGTTAATGGTTTAGTATTTAATTCTCTCAAGCTTTCTCCAAACAAATGCTCATCAAAATGTTTTATAAATTACTCGTATAGACTCATTCGATATAAAATTATGAGTTTCAAAATTGTTGTAGCGTGTGCCTTCTTGGTCTCTTAACGTTTGTCGTACTATTTGATATTTTCTAGCAGGGACCAATCAATTATGTAAAGATACATAGGCATTCATAGGCATACCCGGTCGGTTTCATAAGCTCAAATTTCAAAATCATTAGTTTTGTCCCTGATCGTAACTAATTAAAACCAATTATCGTAATTGTATAAGGATCACATTGTATTTATGCATGAAAATGGCTACGTTTTAATGATTATTTTTTAGTAATTTATCTTACGTAAGAAATTCTCATATTATACAGGATGGTTGACTGCCTTGTCTATTGGGATTTCTCTGTTCCTATCACCGATTTGGGTCTCAATATGTAAAAGGAAGAGTACAAGACTCACAGCTGTTTTTGGAAGCCTTGTTGCATCCCTAGGATTGCTCTTTACCTCATTCGCATCTCAATTCCATCAATTATTCTTCAGTTATGGAATTTTCATAGGTAAGGAAAGGAAAATCATAACTTTCTTATTAGGATTTCAAATGGTAGCGTGACGACTAACCTACTGATGTAAATTCTATAATAATTGTTGAAATTTGAATCTAGGAATCGGTGTTGGTCTTACAAGAGACGCATCTTCCTTAATGGTTGGACAATATTTTAAAAGAAAACGAGATTTGGTCGAAGTTATCCTAGTCTCGGGTTCTGGATTTGGGATTCTTCTCATGTCAACTTCGATTCACACTTCTGTTAGGTAATTTTAACACATTTGCATCAAAAAATTAAAAACTGATTTTTTTTGCATTGCATCGCACAGTTCACTTGGCTGGAGACTCGGACTCCAAGCTATAACTGGCTGTGTCTTTATAACATTCTTCCTTGGAAGTTGCTATCGCTCTGCTTCTCTTTATCATCCACAGCGAAGAGCAATTTTACATCTCAAGAATCAAAAACGAAAGGTCAGAGCAATGCGAATAAATTATAAATATAAATCATTCCAAAATTCACCATTATTTTGGCACTGGCAGGTGCAAGAGAAAGAAAAACTGGATGACCAACCACCCTTCCTTGACTTGAGTTGCCTTCGCAGTAAAACTCTTCAAATCCTTTTACTCTCAAGTGGATTCACCGCCTTTGGCATCAACACACCACTTTTCTACCTGGTCAGTCACTGCACTGATATTTATCTCCTCGCCCTTGATCATTAGAGAAGGGAAAACATGCAATCTAAATCTTAATCTGAGAAACAAATCAAATCCAATGCATAAACTCTACCGCGTAATTAGGAATGTAATGACTGACTACCACTTATTAGGCCATTGAACGTGACAACCACGAGAAATTATTACTGCTGGAAGGGGTTGACCCTCAAGGAGCAATTGAGTTTTCTCTAGTCATTCTGTATGGGGGCATTGGGATATCTTGGGTTGTCGGTTCTTTTCTTTATGGGCTCATTCTAGTCCAAAAAAATCAAGAATGTCGCATTTCTCGCCAATATTTATGTCAGGTAAGGAGCGAATGTAATAAATTTTAACCGTTCCACTTGCGTGATTACCGAAAGATTTGTCTCCTTGATGTGGTTTTAATGTGATGGGGTTATCATTGACTAGATTGCAGGGGTTATCAGCGGGATCTCAATCTTAGCCCTAGCCACGACGGTAGGGTTCAATGGTCTGGTTATCTTTGCCTGTGTCTATGGATTCTCCCTGGGTGGATACAATTATGCTTTGAAAGTTTACACTTATGAGAGAGTCAGGGCGAGACACTTTCCCCGGGCTTGGTCATTCGTTCAATCTTCTCAAGCCATTCCGTTACTTCTTGGAGTTCCACTTGCCGGTACGTACGTATGTCCTTCGGCATCCCAACTTTTAATTTATGAGCGTGTTGCGTCCTTGTTTTTATTCTTTAGTGCTTTAATTCCCGGCTATAATTCTTTTCTGCGTTCACCTCTTTCATGCTAGAGCTAAGTCCAAAGCCATAGGCGCTTGTCCATTCCATTCTGTGTGAAATTAACTACGTTTAAGTCTTAGCGTTCCTAAAACAATGAAAAAACATTACAAGTGACCCGTGACCTCCATCCAGTGCAATGTGTCACAGTCCCTGTCAACTCTACCATCCCTTGCATTATGCATTGTACAAATACAAAAGTATTTCTCTTTCTCATAAATTTATTTTGGCCCTTGGCCAACCATAGGAAGCCATAGCCGAATCTATAGCCACAGCTTGTATGAAAATGAAAGATTGTTTTTGAAGAAAAGAGAACAAAAAATTCCCATAATGATTCAAGACGTGGTGGCTGTCTGTCTGGCTGACTTTCTTCTATTTTTTTTGGTCGAGTTTTTCCACATCTTTCACCTACATGGTATGGCACGGCATGGCGAAATGACATATGGTACAAGTGCTAATGCATGACACTAGCAAGTGTCAATGAAATTTCAGACGAATCTATAGCCACAGCTTGTATGAAAATGAAAGATTGTTTTTGGAGAAAAGAGAACAAAAAAATCCTATAATGATTCAAGACGTGGTGGCTGTCTGTCTGGCTGACTTTCTTCTATTTTTTGGTCGAGTTTTTCCACATCTTTCACCCACATGGTACGGCGTGGCATGGCGAAATGACATATGGCACAAGTGCTAATGCATGACACTAGCAAGTGTCAATGAAATTTCAGTCAAATTCCTTAGAATTCTGGCCAGATTAAGAATAACTGAATTAAATACAATGCCTTTGTATATACTAAAATGAATGTAGAGCAATAGGACAGATCAATCTTAATCACTAGAGTAGTCTGCTGGCAAAATTTCAAATCAAGAGAGGACGAGAATGCAAGCAAACAAATTCCTTCATGTATCACATTCTATTCTATTCTATTTTCTTAGGGTATCTAAACACTCACGTAGGATGGAAATCCGGGTATTATTTGTCTGCGCTCTCTGTGATTATCGGCTCAGCCTTCCTTTTCTTGACGGATGTAAGGAAACGACGTCTTTCCAGAAGGAAAGCAAAAAGTTCATCTATGAAAACGTACGTTAGTAGCCGCAATTTTAATTTAGACTTCCAGGAATGTTTATCTCTGTCTTGTTTTAATTACGACCACCAGGATTGAAACATCAATTAGCGCCCAAACACCAAAACCAGAGCGACTCTCATTTTCATTCCCAGTAGATCAAATGTCACCAGAATCCAAGAAACCAGCCAAGGTTCAGTCGATTGATGAAGATGAACAATGTATTGGCCTTGACCCAGCATTACTAGCCCAAGAAATTTCATACGTGTCTGAAGAAGAGTTGCCTGGGTTGAATTTACAGGTACGGGTGATATAGAACTGCGCTCTCTGTGATTATCGGCTCAGCCTTCCTTTTCTTGACGGATGTAAGGAAACGACGTCTTTCCAGAAGGAAGGCAAAAAGTTCATCTATGAAAACGTACGTTAGCAGCCGCCGCAGTTTTAATTTAGACTTCCAGGAATGCTTATGTCTGTCTTGTTTTAATTACATTACTACCACTAGGATTGAAACATCAATTAGCGCTCAAACACCAAAACCAGAGCGACTCTCATTTTCATTCCCAGTAGATCAAATGTCACCGGAATCGAAGAAACAAGCCAAGGTTGAGTCGATTGATGAAGATGAACAATGTATTGGCCTTGACCCAGCATTACTAGCCCAAGAAATTTCATACGTGTCTGAAGAAGGGTTGCCTGGGTTGAATTTACAGGTACGGGTGAAATAGAGGCCGATTTTTAATATATTTTGTAGTACAGTCATAATATAATTTGGGAAAGATCGGAATTCCGTTTTCCAGGACATGTATTTTGAAGAATGGGCTGACTATTTGGGTGGCGATTGCATTACGTCATGTAACAAAGTTGAGGATTGTCTAGTCTCTGAATTTAATGCGGATCATCCTGGCGTTATGCTAAATAAACGCCCGCGCCGATGGTCTACGGCAAAATCAAGTTTAATTTTACAAGCTGGAGGGATTGGTGCTGCTGCTGTGGCTGTAGCAGGTGGAATTATAGGAATGGGTCCAATTGGACAGAATATTGATCAGCCATGTATACCTGAAGAGAGACCAGTCGAAAAAGTGCCAGAATCAGAATGAATAACAAGATCTCTATAATATTTCAATTCTTCTCTTATCTATCTGTAAAAATATTTATGTACGTACAAATGCTAATGGGAGAAATGAATAAAAAATTAAAGCACAGATTTTATGATATGACAAGATGTTAGCATAAATTATTCATAATTCATGCGTGTACAAAGCGTTTGCGTTTACGTGGGCCAATTTGACTGCTGAGTGAAGAGATTGCATATTTCATAAGCTTACTTTGTAATATAATTTTTTCTTGGGATGATGAAAAGAAGTCACTCAAAACTAGGAGCAGTAATCATGTGCATCTGTTCCATCCTGTCAAAATCAAATTCAAATTCAAAAACCGGATTCTTGTTATGATTCCAATTTAATTGAGTTGTTCAAGTCATGATGCCGAGCCGAACTGAGTTGAGCGGTTTATGTGGCTATTGCATTTGCATTGCAATTCCTACTTCAGTTTCCTTGTGTGGGTTGGTAAAAAAGTAATATGTAAAAAATCAAATGCATAATTTGTGATTCTAGCACTGTGAAGCTGCTAAGTTATTAGTGGAAGTCCAATTTTTAGTTGAAGTTTTCCCCTTATCTTGTGCAGCTAAAACTTAAATTAACCTTCGTAATGTTTTCTACTTTTTTAATGTATTTTTGGCTTAGCTTGACTTAAATTTATTAAATGATTAAAGATTCGTTCTTAAATTTCTGATGAAAATCGAATCAACACTTGATCCTTACTCTATTTTGAACATTTAAGACATCTTAGGAATTTACGTCTTTTAATATACAGCAAATATCCGAAATCGTACGTAAGATGTAATCCTGTGCTCCGTGTCCTCTTCATGTTTCAAGAATTGGAGAAGAGAAGGAAATGCCAGGAGCCTTCTCTTTCTTATTGACACAAATGGAATAGCGGAACCTTTATTCGTCGTATCCAGAGCTCCTCTGGTATGGTTGTTAAATATCTCCATTTCATTTAGTGCTCCGTGTCCTCTTCATGTTTCAAGAATTGGAGAAAAGAAGGAAATGCCAAGAGCCTTCTCTTTCTTATTGACACAAATGGAATAGCGGAACCTTTATTCGTCGTATCCAGAGCTCCTCTGGTATGGTTGTTAAATATCTCCATTTCATTTCATTGGCTCTTAAATTCTGGACTGATCTGAAAGTATTTCATTAAACTAATTGGATTAGACGGAAGTTTGTTGACTTTCGAAGAAATTGAAGTTCAAAGGAATTGTGGGTTGGATTCCGTGTCTACTTTGACACACACACCGACAAAATTTTTGAACTACTTAGATTAAAGCTTTTAGAGAAATATTAATATTTTCATTATTCGGTGCCTCATCTGTCACTCTAATTTGTTTGCAGTCTCATTTTTTCCAAATTATTCTAATCGTACTTTATAAAAATTTGGCAGTCATGGTTTCAATTTTCTCTCCAAGGAATATAATTGGTAAATCAACTTGTAGCTTGGAAATATTAACCAGTCTTCATTCAACTGTATTCCCCTGAGCACGTCATCGTAAGAAATGAGTTTCAAAATCTCAAATTCCAATCCAACATCACCAACCTTAATTTCCGTTGAATCAGAATTACTTGACATTGGAAATTGGGCTTTCTCTGCAGCCCAATACGTTGGCTACGTCACACTCCGTACTTGCAAATCCAAAGGTCTACATGCCAAATGGTTTTCCATGGCTTGTATTCGCTCAGTTTGTATTTTAATTTCATCTATCGCATGGACATCTTATTTTTTTAGCTATCAAAGAATATTCTGGAGGATTTTGAAAGTATTTGGTACGACAGAGCTATTTTCAATGGGAGCATTGATCGTCGTAACTACTTTGAGTGGAAATTATCTACGGGTCATGGGATTTTGGGAAAGAACGGCTCTTTTGAAGTTTTGGAAAGAAAATTGTCTTACGATGGAAAGAATTACAGTGGGTGGGTTAGAAATGCGGAATCCTTATGGGCATTTGTTTCAAAAAGTCAAGACAAGTATTAAAAATTGCATTCTGTCATTTATGATTCCCGGAGCCTTGCATGTCATCTTTGTCAATGGTGGGTTTATCCTGCATGCATTTTTTCGAGAAAAGATATTGAGGTCAAGGGTCATTGGATTTTTCATTGGGACTGCATTCTGGAATTGGATTTCTTTTCTTCATTTTGGATATCCGGCATTACTTGTATTTTTCTTAAAATTGTACAATGTAGGATTTCAAATGATTCGACTAAATCTTCAAGATCTTGCTACCCAACAAAGCAACTCAAAAACACTTGGATCGAATATTTATTTGGAAGAAATTTTTGCAACAAAAATGACCCGCGTGCAATTAGTCCAACAGGCTGCAACGGCAACTCCAGACTCAACGAAGAACCTGGATAAAAAACTTCGAATAATTTTAAAAACTTTTCACATTCTAGAAAAACAAGTGGAAAGTTTCAACGAGTTTTTTGGAAGCAAATTAATTTTTGAAATGTTACTTTGCATCACTAATATTTTGGTTCACTCGTTTTTTGTTTGCATTTGGATCTCCAGAGGATTACCTCTTCATGTTTCATTTCGGCTTGTCCCAATTTTGCTCTATATTCTGGAATTGTATTATTTGGGCACTGAGGCTTGGCATCTGACTATGACGGCTCAGAGGATCACAGTCGAAATGCAAAAATTACCTTTGCAAAAACTTAGTCGAGAAATGCAACTCAAGGTTACAATTCTATTTTAACGAACTAATTAATTTTTTTTAATTCCATCCGAAATATAAAAAATTAGGTCCAACTTCTTGTGACTTCTTTATCCACAAATCCACCGGCGATTGCTCCAGGACAATTTTTCACTTTGAACAGAAGTTCCATCACTTCAGTAAGAAAATTTTTTTTATTTTAGGATGCCCACAAATATTAAACTGAATTTTTACAGATTTTATGTGCTATTGCCACTTTTCTGGTCGTACTCGTTCAATTTAAGGAAACTGATGATGGTGGGATTGAAAAATGGTTTCCTACAAATTCTACTAAGTTCTATCCAAATGCAATGAGTACCAAGAGGCAATAACCGATAGTATCGGAAAACTTGAAAAGGATTTCAATCTAATAGAGCATTTTAGTAAAAATCTAACCAGTATCTATCGCGGCATTAACTTTTGTTGTTTTGTGAAAATAAAAATTCAAGAGTTCTGATTCGTAT
>WJEZ01003047.1:0-11730 GCA_009869925.1 Thalassaphorura encarpata
ATTCAAATGCCTTTGGTTGTCCATCCTCTCATCAGTTCGTCTTCTTGTCCTCCTCGTCAGATTCTGGTCAAAAAATCAATTAAGACCTTTAAAAAAGTAGTAAGAAGAATCTTACATCCGATGTCTTCTTGGGTCCGGTCAGGTCGGGCGAAGTCGTCACATCTGGGGACATCCTTCTAGAGTTGGTCGCTACGATTTTAAAGAAAAGAAAACACTGATTATTTAGAACTTTACACGTTTTTCATTGGGGAGACCAGTCCGAGGATAACACTAATCGACCATTTCGCTGCGCTATTTTCGCTTTTGTAGAATATTGCGACTAAACTTAACACTAGTCGCCTACAACTTAATTAATAGCCAAATCCATTTCTGCTGAGAAAATATGTTGGGAGTTTCGCCGAAAGATCCTTCTTCAGTTAGTTGGCAAGCCGCAGTAGAGTCGCGAATGGAAAATGCTGGGATGAGAACAGCACTTGGCTTCATCGTCACTGTTGGCCAGAACGGAATCACCTGAGAGAGAAATCAACAGCGATTATTTATACGATAAACCAATACCCCAGTGGCTACATGATTTGAGGCTAATCAGAAACCGGAATAATTATGTTTAAACATTCCGACTTACCTGAGATAAATGCTCGGCTCAAAGGGTATAGTTAGTTGGCATTGGCATGATTTCTGATCTCTGATTCTGGGAAGAAAGGGTTGCGTTGGGCTGAAGCTTCGGTAGGGCCCAGTCGCCCAGTGTGTCAGCAATCCCATTCAATAGAAATTTCAGAGCAAGAGAAGTTTGGAATTAAAATTCGGGGATTCAAAAATTTTGGAGGAAAAGAATCAACGTCTAATCAGCTCGAACGACGGCGAACGAATGAGGCTGAATTTGGATGGGACTTCCAGGGGTGTTTGGATGTTCAAAGATTTTTGGAAATAATTCTACTTTTCGGGCTCTCATGACAACAATTCAGAATTTAGATTTTTAGACATTTGAAATTGCAGTTTTGAATGACGAAAAACTTCAGACCATATTTTTTAAGTGATTGCTGGATGCTCAGATCAGATGTTGAAATATGAAAGGCCCCTAGATGTAATTACGCCGACGATCAAATAAGCGAAATCAATTTAGGAATCATAATAATTTTATTGAATGTTAACATCAACATTTCATGACTAACACCTTCTCGATAAACATTGTAATTTGAAAAAAAATATGACTAATTAACAAATCCACTAGTTTACACCAAAGGTCACAGGTATCCATTTCACATTGAATAATATGCCTTATACCATTACTAGAATCAGACATAACGATTAATAAAAAACAACCCAAAATATGCACATTTCAACTTGTACTACATCTTGCACTTTTTTTAGTACTACGTCTTCATCAGAACCGAACTCTAATTGACCAGATAGAACTTCTATTCACACCAACTGTTGGACGAGCAATTGTTGAGAACACTACAATTGTGACAAAAGTCAGAATTAGATAATTTAAATATTCAATATTAAATAATATTTTGGAAATCGCTTACTTTGACTATTAATTGTGACTCCAGGGAGAGCTTGTTCCAAAGCTGCAATTGCTGTATCCTTGAACAATGAGAAAATATCCAAGAATGCTAATGACTTCATTCCCACTAAAGATGAATATGAACGAGCAGGGATTCCGTAGCAGCGAGATAACCCCAGTCTCTCGAGTTTCTTGAATCCGGCAGCAATTGTCTGAAGTGCAGTGGACGTAAGCTCTGAACAATCAGAAATGTCCAATTCAATCAGATTTGCCAAACGCCCAACTAAACCCAGCACATCTACATTATAAAAACAAAATCAATGTAAACTTTTCCGAGCAGTGTTAATTGTAAAAATTTGGCTATAAGCACTTACGACTATCAATGACTGTGTTACGGAATCCTGCAAGGTTTAATCGATCTATTGTTCTTGGAAGACATTTCACAATGACAGAGAAATTGTCTCTCGTCCAATTTTGCTTCACACATCCCATATTCAATTCTTTCAGTCTAAGAAACAACAAATTATAAAAGTTAGCCATATCCTTTGATTTTATAGAGCGAATAGGATTTTTTTCTCACCTTTTACATTTGACGAAGAAATCGCAAAGTGCTTCAGCGTCAATGTCAGAACACATGGTAAGGTTGAGAGTATCAATGGAATGAGCAAAAACTTGCATGGCCAGAATTGCTTCTCTACTCAATTGCAAATTTTCCAAACTGAGCTTCTGCAAAGAAGAACACTTTTGAAAAAGTTGAGTCAAAACTGGAGCCGAGACCGTAGCAGCGGACAAGTCCAGATATTCCAATTGTGAGGCTACGAGTTCTGAATCCAAACTAGTTGTTTTCAACACAGCTTGACAAAGTCGGAGGTAAACAGGTCTTCTGGAAAAAATGACATTCGTACTAACAGCTGAAATTATTTTTCCTTTGACATCAATCTTCCTCCAAAGTGATTCGTCATGAGTGAGCCGACGAAATTGTTTACTGACTTGAGCAATTCTTCCTAATGACTTTTGAGAAAGAGATTTCAATATTCGGAGGATCTGTGGAAATTTAGTTAAAAAATATAAGAATTTAGCTTAAAATCTTAGCCACATTAAGCGATTCCTTACCATTTCATCAGGCAGACTTGAGAATTTGTCTATTTTGACAGCAATCAATCCAGACTGCCTTCGGCGCATCCCATGATATTTATACAGAGTTTTCAATATTTCCAAATCAGCTGAAGGAAAATCATGTATAATGCTAGGATCAGCAGATCCGGACACAATTCCATCTTGGTCTTTCTCATCCAGCAGTGACAGGGACATGTCATAAGAATTGTTGAATATAACTTCCTCACAAAAGCCTGACTCATTTCCATTTTCATCCTCCTCCTCATCAGCCGCCATTGCCTCATCCAGTGATCTTAAGGGGAACGGAGAAGACGTAAGGGTCGATAACAACTGCTTCCTGTTCCTTCGTCGTTTTAAACAAGAACCACCATCTATATCACCTTTCTCCTGGCTCATGGTCTGGGATCTTTTTCTTTTAGTAGAGCTAGAACTAGACGACTCAGCCTTAGGCAGACTTAGATCCAAACCACTGTCATCAAATGAACGGACTGAAGTCACTGATGAATTATGAGAATCCCAGTCCATCGCTTGGCTAGAACAAAATTAATTAATGATATAAAGTCTAAAAAATACTAAAGTCTTTTGAATATAAGGCTAAATAAAATTCTACTTACATTTTTGGTGGCGAATGTTCTTCAATATCAAAATCTTCCTCATCTGCCACTAGTAATTCTAATTCTTCACCATTTCCCTTGCCAGGAGAATTTAATGGTGATTTTCCACCAACATCCATCAAGCTGTTTCTCTTTTGGGCCATATTCAGTCCAAAATTGCACTTTACTTTCCCTTAATTTGGAATTTTCTTTGGGTTTATCTTTATATCAGTCTTGATTCTCTCAAGAACTTGACCTCCTTGTGGGTCACAATCACAACAACAATTTAATTTTTCATGTCTACAGTCTACAACTAGTTTCCAGATGGGGAGACGGATGAGGACTAGACTCGAGTCAGCTGAAGTTTAAAGTCAACCGACTGACCGGTAGTAGTGGCTTTGACTTTCTCCCTCCATATGAGAGAGAAGCAGATGAAGATTTGATTTGAAAGGAAAACTTGTTGGGATGGAACAGATGTATACGTAAACGCGTGTGGCGGGGTAGGTACCTTTCCCTCCAAGAATTCACAATCCAACCAATCCAAATCACAACCGTTGCAATTCACAAAAATATTAACACTTGCCCGAGCCTAACCCTAATAACAAATACACGCTAATCCTTTACCTCGTTAACAACTCCCTAATTAAGAAAAACACATAAAAACTACTATGTCTATCTACGTATACTTTCCCCAAGGACCAAGGAGTCTTACTTTCTTGAAATTTCTTCTAGAACTTGCCTCTTTCTTCGTTCTTGTTTCAAATTAAAAAAACAGAAACATTAATTTATGATCTGATTAAAACAACTGGTTTCTTCTATTTATTTGATTTGAACACAATACATTGAATTACGTACGAGTAAAATGATTTAACTTTACATTGATAAATATAACAACTAACATGCATGACATTAAATTAAATTATGTTACGTGATCCATTTACTGACTGTACATACATATAATCTGTCTATAGCTAAATAATTTTGATATCCTATCCATTGCTTCTGATTCTGCAACTGTACAACTAGATTTTTTTACGTTTTACGTGAACTATCTGCTGGAATTCAAGTCAAACGTAATTTTTCTTAACAATGATTGACTACAAGGGGTTAGGTTAAAAGCACTAGACTAAACGAACAATAAATTAATGCCGCGTTCGTTTTCATTGTGCGTAGCATACATATAATCAACAATCGAAGATTTTAAACACCAAGCTGATTAAAGCCAAGTAAAATCTGAAAAAACTGAACACAGTGCCAAAGGCTGATCAAAAACAAAGCAATGCGTAGCGTAGTAGTAAGTAGTAGTACTCAAACAAATTCGCCAGCGAAAAGTACTTTTGTTTGTTGTTCTACAAAAGTGGTCAATTCATCCAGGCTGCTTTTTTCTTCCTTTGCTTCCCACCTAAAATTCTAGCCAGCGAAATCTGGGTGTTCTGCTAATTCATTCATAATTTGCCTACTTAACTAATTAAGACAACCTTTCAAGAATTAAACCATTTTGCAGTTTTAAAATTCGCAACCGAATCAATTTGATTAGCGTGCTCTTAAGTTACACCAATTTCATAGTTTCGGTCCTTTCTTCCGATGCTCTGAGAAACTACTACTGCTGCTGCTCCCATGTTTTCTCTTTTGATTCGAAATACATCGTTTACAAAACCATTGCTCTGTCTCATCAGGTGTATCTTTGATTCCAACACAAGTAAAATGATACCAATCGTCACAAGTGTCACATCCAATCATAGGGCTTCCATCATCTTGACGTCCACAGGATGGGCATATCCATACTTTAGTGCCCTGGAAAAGCAAACGGAAACAAGGCAAGTTTTAGATTATGTTTTTGACACTGAGAGATTTCATTGTCAGCTTACCTGGTCATCAATGTAAAAACCAACAGTTTCAGTGACAAGTCCAGCCTGTGAAGTTGTAGCCGAAGAACTAGATTTAGGTGGTCGCCCTGGACCACGACCAGAGCCACCACCACCACTGCTACTACCACCACCACCCGAACCAGATTTAGGTGGACGTCCAGGTCCTCTCTTTGACCCAGGCGCATGTGGTGGAAATGAAACACTTTCATTATGGGAAGAATTGGCTGAGTGTGGAATTGATGGTGATCTGGTCGATAGAGAAACTTTATTGGATTTTGGTGGCCTGTAGTAAAAATAAAATACGTAAGAATTAGTGAATTCTCCAGTTAGATGAGAATATTTCTATCGTAGTTTTTTGTAAAGCCAAGTACCTCGTAACAAGTGGAGAAAATCTTGCCAGCTCGGGTGAAGAATCCCGTTTGCCTACAAATTCTTCTACCGGTTTAATCGTGATTTTCCTCGGAGGTGGTGTATCCATTCTGTCATCCATCATCCTTTGCGGTGGATTTGGACTGTCAACAGGTGTATTCGTATTGGAGTGCAATTTGAGTGTTAATTTTGGAACAAAACCTTCAGGAGCCAGACCAGTAGTGTCAGATTTCTTTTTCTTTTCTTTATCCTTATCTTTCCTCTCTTTCTTTTCTCCTTTCTCCAGCTTGATAGATTTGAGTCTCTCTTTCTCCCTCCGTTCCTTTTTCTTTTCTTTTCTCAATTCCTTCCTCCTCTCTCGATCTTTTTTCCTCTGATCCTTAGTTCTGAAATCTTCTTCTAATTTTGCAAGCCCAGATACTTTCCCACTTTTTATTTTCTCCCCTGGTTGTGGAGTCATATCCACACTTCCTCCTCTGCTTCCTTTGTCCATGACAATTGGAGTTATCGTAATCCCAGAATTAGCATCAGCCTGAATCGTCAAATTAGAAGAAGAATTTGAACTTGATGGAGTTCTTTGTCCTTGTGGGCTGATTGAAATGCTCATCTGTGACTGTGGCCCAATTCCAGGGGTTGAAGAATTATCATAAGGAGTTGGGAGTTTTTGTGAATGAGACATATCAATCCTAGTAATCGTGACTGAAGAGCAAACATTCGGAGGAAGATTTAAGGAAGGAGATCCTCTATCCTTGCCCATTTGTGGGGACAAATTTCCTGAAATCGTTGGAGTAGCTGGGGTAATGTTAATTGATGGAGGAATATTTTGAGCATTTCTCATTGCAGGAGGAGGGGCAAAGCTAGTTGGGATAAGACCAGGTTGCATGGGTAATCGTCCAATCATCATAGGAAAATCGACTGGAGGAGGAGGAGGTTTGGCAATCGTTATTTCTGGAATTAAAGCACTAACATCTCGTCCAAATGTTTGTTGAAGTCTTTTTGCCATTTTAGCCATGTTGAGTGGCGTAATTCCAGCAGCAAGATTTTGGAGTGGATTTGGAGGGAATTTACGTGGACGTCCACGTTTTTTCTTTGGTATTGGCTCGGAAGAACCAGGAACGCAGGAAGCTGCAGCAGCAGCAGCTAGAATATTGAGTGGGAGGTCACGGAATTTTGGAGAAGTCTTTGGAATGGGAACAGTGAGTGGTGATACTTCTTTTGTCTTCAATTTTTTGATACTAATTTCTTTCTTGGAAGAAATATCCGGCTTAACATCCTCATCGTCGAAAATTTCATCACTACTTATATCATCCAATTCTTCTTCTTCTTCCCTTTCTCTCTTAATTTTTAATTTTCTAGCCTTCTTTGCAAGTTTTTCAGATTTCTTTAAAATCATGTTTTTCTTGAAAATATTCAACTTTTCTCTCAATTCTTTATCGGGTTGTTTTGAGAATTTTTTATCCTTCCGCCTTGCCTCTAATTTCTGCCGATCCTTTCTACTACCATCTTTATCTCGCTTGCTACTGCTCGAAGATAATTTTTTCTTGGATTCTTTATCTCTTCGACTCGAATCCTTTTTCCCTTCTTTTATTGAAAGCCCGTCTTCACGAGGAAGTGTAATGATTCTATCGGGTTTCTCAAAGAGGTCAAATGGCTTCTCAGAATCCCTTTCCTTATCAATTTTCTTGACTCCTTCAACAATTTTCTTCATAGTAGGGATTTTCTTTTTCTTCTCTGGCGGTGGGGCGGGAATGACTTCAAAGAAGTCACGATTTGAAGGAGGTCTTGTATCTGGGAGTCTTCCTTCCCTTGACGAAGTTAAAAATCCTGAGGTAGTCATCATAACTGAAGAAATTTGTCTAAGAGAATGACCTTCCTCTTCTAGCATCATACGAACACGTTTTAATGCTGGACTTTCTCCAGGAGACTCCATCCTGACAAAACAAGAATATTTAATACAAATGCATTATGCAACAAATCGGTTTTCATTAATTCGATTACCTCTTGGCAGATTTTGGTGGAGTACTCCCGAAAGAATTTGATGCAGAACCACCAGGTTGAGGTGACCCAGGCTCTTCCTTAATGACGACATCTCCTTCTTTAACTTTGGAATCTTTCTCCGAATCGCTTGATCCGTTTTCTAAAATTTCTTTCTCCTTATCCACAGTAGACACTTCCGCATCTACTATTGTTAGGGCTGTTTCATCCTCTTCTTTTTCTAAAGACGGTAAAGAAGACGAGGTCAAGGCCGGAGTAGCCGCGAGTTCTACCTTAGGTTCCACCGAATCAGGTACTGGTACTACTTTTGCTTGATCTTTCTTTTCTTTTTCTTCATTCGTTGGAATCGTCCAAGGTGGCATGTACTCATGAATATGTACAGGCCTTGTGAGTACTTCAGCACTTCCAGGTCTTAAAAAATTTAAATGATTTTCCTTTGGTACAGGGAAATTTGGTACTTTGTAAGGGAGGGGTACAGGGTCAAAGTTATGAATATATTCTTCCAACTCTACAGTTGATATTCCCATGTCATTAAAAGCAAGCATTGCATCTTCAAGGCCAACTTGAGTTCTTCCACAATGTTCAGCATTCCTATGAGCTGCTTTTCCAATCTGGAGAAATTGACGTTTCCATACGTCAGACAAAATATCAATTGCAGTAGTTTGAGCAGAATTCCATCCCATGGATTGACAAAGGACAGCCGTTGCTGTTTTCATGATTTCGTTCAAAAAATTGTCCGTCATTTTGATATTATTATCTTGATGACATACAAAGCAGACAAAAAATGTAGTTAAGATTTTGTTAACTGTGACTGGGTGATGCAAATCATAACGTTTTTAGTGTAAATCTTTATTTATCCGCTAATCACTATCATTGAATTTTGGTGTGCAATTCACCTATATGGCCAGGTCAGGTCAATCAACTCAAAAGGGTTAAAAACTTGCATGGATCATATCAAAATTAGGCTAACCTTGAAAATCGCAAAATTACACATTCAATTTATATTTTTATTTTCCCGGGGGTTTCACGATTTAATTTAAAATTAAAAAAATAACTAGAACGGCTCTCATAATTTTGGACTATTGATAAAAGTTCAAATTTCCCCGGGACTCTGACTCTGTGTTTGGGTTTTCCCCTTTCTCTCTCGATTTGGCCTAGTTTAAACTTTTTCATGTACTTTTTCATTTTTAATCAAATTCGACGTGCTTTATTTCAAGTTCGGACATATGCATGATATTTTCAATTTTTTGTTTCAGCAGCAGCAACTGGTTTTTAGGTTGATATCACTAATTAGATGAAATTGAGTCCATTAGCTCAAAATTATACGGATGAATAATGAACACATGTGGGTAGATGGCACTTTGGAGCTTATTATGGGCTAGGCATTATTGGCATTGGCATTGGCATTGCCAGAAAAACTACACCTTTGGAATTTGCTTTCTCCAGTTTTCTTCATCTTGCATGCTTGCATATTTTTTAGTTAAACTCTCACGGATTTTTTAAGAAAAAATACGATATTTCCTCCTGTTCCTTTGCTATTCGCCAAGCACTTTGTGTAGTTTTTATTCTTCTCTGCCTGCCAGCCCTATCGCTAACCAATATGATAAAATACTTGACAATTCACATCTACCTAATCACTTTATACGTAATTTCTGATACATTTTCCTAAAACTGAGTCACTTTCACTAAATGTGATGATCTGAACTGTTGCTCTTGTTGTAAAACTAGGTTATGTCTTGGGCTAAACTCTCTTCTCTAAATTTGCTTTCTCCAGTTTTCTTCATCTTGCATGCTTGCATATTTTTTAGTTAAACTCTCACGTATTTTTTAAGAAAAAAATATGATATTTCCTCCTGTTCCTTTGCTATTCGCCAATTGTAGTTTTTATTCTTCTCTGCCTGCCCTATCGCTAACCAATATAAAATACTTGACAATTCACATCTACCTAATCACTTTATACGTAATTTCTGATACATTTTCCTAAAACTGAGTCACTTTCACTACATGTGATGATCTGAACTGTTGCTCTTGCTGTAAAACTAGGTTATGTCTTGGGCTAAACATCTCTACTCTTGTAAATCTCGAAGTATACGAGAATGTTCATGTTCATATAAACGAATCCACGGGTTACAGTTATGTTTTTAAGCTAATAATTAGTAGGCTAAGTATGTTGCTTGCATTTTCTAGCGTGTGTATTCGAATTCATTTATTACTATTTTTAATGCAAATTAAATATTCCAAATTGGTTACTGAAGATTAATTTACTTGCTAAATTCTAAACAACAATGATTCCGGCTGGTCCACCTGGACAAGGTGGTGGTAATGGTAAGATAATAAAATGATCTGAGAAAAAAGTCAAACTAATGAAACATTGATGGTCAGCACCAGAGAAGAATAGAAACAATGTGGATGCTAATGTCGAAGTAGAAGTTAAACGAGAAGCGAAATATGTGAAAGGAGAAAATGCGCCTAGCAAGGCCAGTAGTGCTACTGCTGCCCAGTCGCAGGTTACCCTCGAATCTTTTTTTTGCTGAAAACTCGTAGATTTGTAATTTTAATCTTTTCTATCAATAGAAACCAGGACAAAACGATGGTGCAAATAATGTTGAAGTGGAAGTTAACCGGGATGTGAAATTCGTGAAGGCAGACGATGAATCAAGCAAAGTTAGCATGTTCAACTTCATTAGTACAAGCTTAGTTAAAGCTGAGCTGAATTTTAACACTTAACCGTATAAAAATCCGAATCTGATCCGTTTAAATAGGGACAACACAAAGAAAGCAAATCTCGTCGGGATTCTTCAGTATCAAAGGATCCTTCTAATTCTACAGGTTGTTAATTTTAAAGTTTTCAAATAAATGTACGTGTAGGCCTTGGCCACTCTGAACACTCACTATTCCAGAGAGAAATCCAGCAAAACGAAGAACTCCGGGAAATGACAAAGAGCATTTATATTCTGCATTATCAATTCCTCCCAATGCTTCTAAAAAAGAGAAAAAGAAAAGAGTTAGTGAAGCTATATCTAGTTTAATGGGAATTATCTCTTCCTCAGGGTCAGGGTCATTATCAGGATCAGGATCATCTTCCTCCAGTTCAGGGTCCTCCAAGTCCTCCAAATCCAAACAAACAGGATGGACTCCTCCTTCTTCATATCCTTATACTGCGACGCCGAGTTCAACTCAAAGCCACTACAATACGATGACGTCTTCTAAAATGGGTCACTCAAAGGCAAGGCAATCTTCATCAGGGTCGACAGAGACACAATCATCTGGACAGACTGATTTGCAGCAGCAGCAGCAGCAGAATAATTGTTGTGCTGATTACGTCCCTCATCCATTGTGTACACAAAATTGGGATTTTACCACCAAGAGCAGCTGCGTTTCAAGCCCCTTACATCCATTTGCCCAAACCTCATTGTTCTCCTGATGGACAACCTCAACATATGCTTCAGGAGGATGAGGATGGACTAAAATTTTCATTTAATCCTAGGGCAAATTTCGCAACAGAAGTTAGTTTTACTGTTGAGCCAAGGAAAAAACCAGTTTGGCAAACTATGATGAAATGTGGATTTACTCCAGTTATTTATTGTTCCGTACCTCCATGTTGTTTACCTGGAAATCAGCAACAACCTGAGAGTGAGTGTGATTCAGATTCGGATGATTCGGATGATTCAGGCTCCGAATCGGAATCTTCATCGTCGTCATCTGAATCTGATAATGATAAAGGCCGTAAAGGTTCTACGGGAAGTTCGTATTCCAGTGTAAATGGATATGATGCGAGTTCAAGTCGCAAAGGTCAAGTTCATCTGATGAATGTGGATAAAGATGGAAATGTGTATGATCGTGGAATTGGTCCTTTACCACCATCATCAGTGTCAACTACACAGGACTCTTCAGGCTCCTACCCAAGACCCGTCAAACCCACGACGATATCAAATCATACTAAACGTTCTGGAGCTGCTGGTTCTGCAAGGTCAAAGGTGAAATCTAACAAAAGCAGCATGAGAAGCGAAGGTTCAAATAGTTATACTAATGAGTTTTCGTTTTCTTCCGAATCGAGTGAAAAAAGAGCTAAGGGTAAAAGAGTATCCAAAGCCCGCTAAAGTCATTGTACATCTGTCAAAATCAATTTAAACCCTTATAAAATCCTAAATTGACTGTGTTCATTGAATTTTGTATGAGAGTCTGCAATAAAATGTTACCCGTCCGTTCCTACTGATTATGGTACTAATTTTTTAACAAATATGTTAAGTGAAAGCTTTATGGAATTTGCAGTAGTGAAAAG
>WJEZ01003048.1:0-11729 GCA_009869925.1 Thalassaphorura encarpata
TGAAACTCAGCCCAAAATTATGCAGCAAGCAGAAAAATTTCTCAAAATGGATCATTTCAATTTGCTCAAGTTGTTTTTGAATAAAAATGGAATTGATGAGAACGGAGTTGACAAATTGATTGGGTTTGAGGACCTAGAGTCTAATGCAGGTAATGAATCTTTTTTTTGATTAATTTTGACATTTTTAAGCAGGTAAATTTTTATTTTGCAGATCCTTGGCTCGTGGGCTGTCACGGAGATTGCTGGTTTAACAATCTGCTGTTCAAATATGAAGAAAGTACAACGAAACCTTCAAAAGTGGTTATGCTTGACCTCCAATTATTTCAAGAAGCTTGTCCAACAACTGACCTTTCTTACTTTCTCCTCACCAGCACAAGCCATTCAACACGTTTCATGCACCAGGATTCTCTATTGGCTCTTTACCATGAAAAATTTGCAGAAATCTGCAAGCATAAGGGTACTGAGCCTTTGAGCCACTTCACCTTCGAAGAATTGAAGCGTCGCTACACCAGAGCCAAGTTTTATGGACTGTCATTGTTCCTGATTTTATTTTCTTTACGCATTCCTATCCCTGACCCTGGGTCAGATTTTCCAAATGAAAATTTTGCTTTCACTGAAGAAGACAATTGTGTATGGGGAGAAAAGCTACTCGGGATTATTCAAGAGATCTGTGAAGAGAATTGAGATGAATGTATATTATTTTTTATTGAGTTTGTGGAAATCGGCCATGTCACAATGCAATGCAAAATGCAAGTCAAACAAAATTGACAAAAAAATGTTACAACAAACTCAGAGTTTCATATAAATATTAACAAAGTCATTTTTATTGCAAAACTTGTAACTAACTTGAACTATTAATTTCTTACTTAGATTAATAGACTTTTATTATTATTTACATGACTCAATATTGCTATTACTCAACAACATTGGTTACGCCAACTTTTCAATAGCTGGTGTAAGTTTGACATTAATGTTTTTGAAAATTACGTTTACGAGCAATAATTTAGTATAATAGTAAATTAATAATAGGTAGTAATAGGTCAAGCCCATCTACAAGTAACAAAATTTTCTTAAGTTCAATTTCTTAAATGAAAGGAAGTTGTAATGAGAATTGCAGCAAAACAAGCATACTGATCATAACAAATTTAAGTACAGAAGAAGACTGGTCAGATAAAGATACAAGGAGAAATTTGGAAAAGCAGGAAAGGAAGGCTCAGTCAGTTTTTTTAATGTTAAATTACTTTGATTCTACGAGAGTCACAACTTGTAAACCAATTGCCAATTTGAAATAAGAAATCAATGTTAAAGCCAACACGACAAACCCATTCAAATTCAATTTATTATACAGACTACCCCCATGACTAAGTTAGCCCGTTTAGATAAATTCTAATTTGGATTGAACAAATTGCAACAAACCAAGCAAGTGACAAAACATTGTGACTGCAATTTCTCAAGGCAATTACCCATTCTAAACATTTAGTGAAAATGTCCAGCATATGGTTTGAAAATGAAATTAATAATTTTGATGTAAACAACTTAAAACAATAGGGGTCAATCGAGTCTCTTCAAACTTTGGAATAAAACAAATGTATCATTAGATTAAATCCAGCTTGGAAAACACATAAGCAAAGGAAAAACAGAAATGAAAACTGAAAAAGTGTCAGATGCGAGACGAATTTAACCGTAGGATTCACAAAAGCCAAAATTTTGCAAAAATAAAGCGTCTAGGTGATAATGAAATTGAAAATCGTAACCAATGATAATTCTAACCCATGATGTGAGAAAGTACTGTACAGAACGAGAGCCCCGGTGTCTCAATATGTGAACGATTTGGACAACAGCTTCTTCGCTTCCATTCCATTGGAAATTGAAGAATTGTCCGAGCTGAAATTGTAATGATTTGATGGTCGGATTTTGTACAATTTTGATCTAGCCACGTCCTCTTGGAGTTGAGGGAGCGGACCAAACAACGATGCTGCCACAAAAGTTGTAGTGTTCAGTCTCTGTGCAAGTAAAATAAAATCCTGTCATTTTTACATTCGAATCTTTCGGTTTTCAAAATTAGAGGTTACTTACATGGAATGAAACTGGCCGGTGGGTCCTGGCTGTGACAATTGATGTCCGTTGTCACGGTGGAAATTTTTCGTTGTCCATACTGCAGGGCTGGGGCCTCAGATTCGCCAGCAGCACTGGACCCAACTGTACGTGGCTGCAAGAAAGTTGCGAATGAAGAAAACTGCTGGCAATGCAAAAGCTAGGCATGGCCATGGCCACGTACGTGTATCGTTCATGCAGAATAACCCAGGACAGGATGATACAACTTCCCATCCCCATTTGACACGTTGCAGATTTTGCACTACACATGTCCACAGTCTCCTCATCGGCAGTGGCCATCGCCAATTCTAATTGTGAAATTTAATGCCCGGGAAGTGCAGTAATATCATGAAATAAGTTTGCAGTTTGCAATGTTAATCAAATTATGAATATGATTGTTCACCCAACAATGAGTCCAGGAGAGCAAATCAAACTAATTAGTCTTCTTGAACTTCTGCATTATTAATTTTTATACTCAACGGATTTTTTGTAAAGTTCATTTCAATAAATACCGTACTTGGCATTACATAAATGAAAAATAAAGGCCGTATTTTTGTAGTATATTAAATCCAATTAAATAGCTGAATAAAAATTAAACACAAACTTGAGCGCAAAGGATAAACACAAGGCATTCATTTCATAAAAATATGATAGTACTGAATATGATACAATATGTAATACATTTTGGTAGAAGGGTGTAGGGATTATATATAAATTTTAAACTACAAATCCGCAAAGTATCGCTTTCTGTAGTGAACGTGCGGTCGAAGGACGTTTGTTCGTCTTCTTCTGGAAGCTTTGACTGGTTCAATGACATCCTTGAATTCAGTGCAGAGTTGAACGTCTTCCCATTTTAGACTCGTGACAAGTGGTCGTTGTTCTCCCTTGAACCAAGAAATTCTAAATCTAAAGGAAACTTGATCACCTTCTGCCAAAGTTGCATTTTCAAGGCGGCTACGGAAAGATGCTCTTCCCTCATCAGGAAAACTGTTGATCCAAACTCCCCAACCCTGTAACATACAATAAGAAAATAAATTAACAACTTGTCCTTGCTAAATTTTGAAATCCTTTCACCAGTATGAACGTTTATCAAACTTACCCCAAGGAAAGTGAAAGGTACGTCAGTCTGCATTTCCAAAGTCCAATCTCCTTCCAGGTTTTTTGGGATGGTGAAAGTTGCATTGGCCAAATAATTGAGAATTCCTTCAGATTCAATCGTAACTATTCCCGTACAATTGAGGGCAAACCCAGAATTTAATGTAATCGTCAGTAAAAGATAGACGTACAGTGAAGAATTCATTTTTTTACAATACAAGAACAGTGATGATCGTATGAAGTGTTTAGGATAACTGAAGTTAGGTCCAGGAGCAGTAATGCCCTTTTTATACTTGCAACTTACTGTTCTGCTAATATTCAGAGGGACTATGCTCCATAGGATTATTGAGTGTTTTGCAATATTGGACTTAGTTGCAAAATGGTTTCGCAAGATTATCGAAGATAATTATTTTTCCACGATCTTATTTTGCAAACGTGACCAATGTCATGCTTTCTCTGTCTCAGCCCAAGTCTTGAGCCGTGGAAAATCTTAATCTTGAGGTGTGTCACTTGTAGGGCTAGCATCAACCACCAGCAATATTAATCTGGGTTCTGCAGCTGCAGAATAATTGGAATGTTTTATGTAGCCAGCCTAATCTGTCTCTCGAGTTTCGACAACTGGTCAGTCGCCTGATGAAATCTCAAGTCCAGTCTCCAGTGCATTTCATTTCCAGTGCAGGAAATATGAGACTTTATAGGATTGTGTTTACAATGGGATTATAAAATGATTTCATACTTCTCAGAATTAAGCCTAGCAGTAGTAGATTATGAAAATCTCAAGAAAGGTGTGACCACTTGAAGATATCGATCGGGAATGGTGTTGCAATTGTAATGATATGAGGGTTGGGCTAATTAAATTTCCAGCAATGGGCAATGTAATATTCAATTTCAATTATCCGTTTTTGTGCCCAAATATTCCTTGTCTTAGTCAACTACTAATTCAAACAAGAATTTTCCAATGTCCGATCGCCGCTTTTGATAATTCATGAAATAAGAAATTTGGATTGTAGCTAATCCTGAGTTGACTGACAGAAAATCAAACTTAGAACTGTATTTTAGAATCTGGTTTCTGAAATTACGGACAAGGGAGAATTATTGAAGAATCCATGCTAACTTCTTATTTCTGTTAATTGAAGCAATATTTATTTATTTTCAACATTTTAATGTGGTATAAAATATAAAGTAGTACAAAAATAGTAAAAGCTATAGTATTGAACAAGGAGCATTGAAATCTTGGTCTTTCTCTAAAAAGCCAATTCTAATATGATAATACATTCTTGGTTCTTTCTTTAAAAAATTTANTTTTCTGTAGTTGACACGATTTGCCCGGGATTCTGTTCGTCTTCTTCTGGAGGCTTTGACTGGTTCGATGATATTCTTGAATTCAGTGCAGAGTTGAACATCTTCCCATTTTAGACTCGTGACAAGTGGTCGTTGTTCTCCCTTGAACCAAGAAATTCTAAATCTGAAGGAAACTTGATCACCTTCTGCCAAAGTCGCATTTTCAAGGCGGCTACGGAAAGATGCTTTCCCTTCTTCAGGTGTACTCTTGACCCAAACTCCCCAACCCTGCAGAAAATAATTGAAAATGATTCATTAGTACAGATATACGAAATTAGTTTGTCTCTTGAGATTGTGTAATAATCTTACCCCAAGGAAAGTGAATGGTAAATTCGTGTCCATGTCCACCGTCCATTCTCCGTCCAAAGCTTTTGGTACAGTGAAGGTGACATTTGCCAAGTAGTTGAGGATTCCTTCAGACTCTATCGTGACAAGCCCGCTACAGTTGAGTGCTAGGGCAGAGTTCAATGTAATTGCTAGTAAGAAGCAAGAAATGAAGTACTTGTGGGAATTCATGATTTCTTTCAAGTGTATTAATAGTGGAAGAGAAGGTTTCGCTTATAGCTTGTTTGCTGAGTTGAGTTGCTACTGATGATTAATTCCACCGACTGGAACCCTTTTATACGATTGACACTAATCCGCAAGACCACATTTTTTAATAAGAATTACGCAAGATCTTGTCTTTGAAGTGACTTGAAGCAATCGGGTGTCGCCTGACCGAAAAGGCGTGTCAACGTCCACTTTAAAAATTAACAGAAACATCAACTGCGTTGCAGCACTTGTTAAGAAAAGTCGTGTGTGTGGTGTGTCGGATAAAACGAATAAATAGTAATTACGATTCAATATGTTTCTGAGGATTATTATCCCTGGTAGGATTAATCTCATATACAGTTCTCTGGTAGGCTGACATTAAGTATGCAAATTCTTTGTTCAGAGAAAATTATCAGGTGTTTTATTAACTGCTTGCTGAATTATTTAGCTGGAATTATAACGACTTCCATGTATTGCAACAGCCCATCCTCCGAGTCGAGTTGAACCTTCGTTCCAATTTTTACGAACAAGTGCGCACATTTTTTAATCGTAGTTCGTTACCATAAAATTAAGTAAAGATGAATGTCTTGTACTTGTGGTCAATAAAATTGCCAATTTGAAACACTTGACGAAATTCAACATAACAATTTATTAAAAAACAAATGCTTAAAATCAAAATCTGAACACAAAATAAAATTGCCAATTTGAAACACTTGAAATTCAACATGACATTTATTAAAAAACAAATGCTTAAAATCAAAATCTGAACACATGATATACGTAAAATACAAATTGCCTGAAACTATTAAGCTTATGCGAAATGAAAATATTACAAAATTTATAAATATTAAATAAATTAGCGCTAGAAAATCTGAAGATTCGGGTCAATATTCTATAGATTCAAGTAGTAACGTTTTCTATAATTCACACGCCTTGCGACAGATGTTTGTCGATCTGAATCCGTTCTTCTCCTCCTGGATGCTTTCACTGGCTCCACTGAATCCTTAAATTCCGTGCAAAGTTGAACTCCTTCCCATTTGAGGCTCGTGACAAGAGGTTGGGGATCATCTCTGAACCAAGAAATCCGAAATCGGAAAGAAATTTGATCACCTACGGCCAAAGTATTATTTTCAATACGACTGCGGAATGAGGCTTTCCCTTCAAGTGGGGAACTTTTCACCCAAACTCCCCAACCCTGGAATTTTAACAAAATTTGGAAAATTAGAATTGTCAAGAACATAAAAAAGTATTGAAATTGTCATTAGCCAAACTTACCCCTAGGAAAGTGAAAGGAACATCTGTTTCCATGTCCAAAGTCCAATCTCCTTCAAGATTTTTGGGAACGGTGAAATTCACATTGGCCAAATAATTCAAAAGACCTTCATTTTCAACTTGAACAATTCCAGAGCAATTTAGGGCGTTTGAAGGAGAGAACATGCTCAGGAAAAAAATCAAGAAGCAGACGATGCTCAGGGTTGGAAAAATACGGTTCCTCATTTTAATTCGATGATAAGCTTATAAGTGCGGAAGTTATTACAAGTATGTTTTTAGGATTGGTTGGCCAAACCCACTTTCCAAAACCCTTTTATACCGTTTGTTTGATTTGAATATGGCTTGGCTTGTGACTACGGATTAATTACTCACTAATCTCTTGGGAAATAAAAACACAGCAAGGTCTACAGAAGACAGGCAAAACTCATGACATCTAAATAAATAATATACGTTTTGAAGGCGTGTTTCTTACTACGAACTACTTTACAGCTATTGCGTTGTAAAATAAATTCCGACTCTGCCTACCGTTTAGTTCTTCATAGTAAAATTTTAAACTCGAGTCAGTTGATGGGTCATCTGATAATAAAACAAGTGTATTATGTACTTATGTATAATAATCCGTTTACTTTTTACTCTGTAATCTCTTTTCTCGTGAGCCGCACTTGCAAAATGGGACGAAATTCTTCAATTTTAAGCGAAAATCTTAAGAACCAAACTTCCAAGAAAGTGAAGCTAAAATTTCCTTCAAGTGTGTTATATAATTTAACATTTTTTAATTCTGACTGGAGATTATGACCCCAACCCCGGAAAGTCATCAATCTGATAGATTTATATGAACCCTAGATGGAAAATCTGTTTTCCCAAAAGTAAAAGTATCTAGAGCAAGGCAAATCCAAATCCCTATTAATCCACTCAATCCTATCAGAAATATTTAATTGTTATCATGCCAGGCAGGGATAAACGTGTAGGTGGTCTAGGCCCTTGAGAATTTTGGAAAAGTACAAAACTCAGTCAAATCTTCAGTAAGCCTTTTGTTTTTGTTATTGCTTCTGAGATTAACTTTTTAGTTTTTGTCTAACCGGTTTTGCCCACAACCAACCCACAATCTGCCACCAATATTACCGAATCCTATGATATTATTTAAATGAACTTCAATTAAACTAATATACACAAGACTAAAAACACTAGTCAAGGGATTAATGCAAGTTCAAGTGTTTTAATTCACAGGGTCCACCACAAAATTGGATGGCACATATTAATAGTACATCAATATTACATTTTTGTTGTTGTACTGTATTGGCTGGAAGAAGATGAAATAAGTCATAAAGTTAATACAGAAGAAAGAATGACAATCAATATTACTGACTGTAACGTGAAGGCACTTGTTAGCACAGCAGCGAAGAGATCCATCGGGTTATCCGGACGAGATCAGATCATGTTTGATTGATTTTTGACTCACCCTGTCACAGATTGGAACTCATTATTCTCAAATGTGAATGAGGGGTTAGCCTTAGCCTATTATTTTACTGTATTAAATGCAGAGATAGCAAACAATGTTGTAAATCCTTACCTCCTCGGGGTTTCGTACCAAATTCCTCCTTCATAGCCTTCTGGATCAAAAGGTCCAACAAAAGACCAGTCTGGAACGGACAAGAAATTACCATTAAATCTAAACTAATAACAAAACTTGACAAAGTATACTTCTGCTATCCCATTCCAATTCAAATATTAAAAAATGCGAAAAAAATCCTACCAAGTGATCTCGTTTGAATTTGTGGAATTTCTTAGCCGCGGCCATTTTCTGTTGATCTTCCAACTTCATGTTTTTCGAACCAGTACAAGATGTACGGTGCTTCTTTCGCTTTCTGGTCGTGGATGAAGCATTTGAGACCATTGAGACGTCAGTATTTTCTGCCACCGAGCTTCTACTGTCTTCAGCATCACCAGTACCTGGACCTGGAGAACCAGTGCAAGTGGCATTAGCCCTCTTCCCCCTTCGTTTCGGCATTGGTTTGACAGCAGCTCTCACCTCTGTCCTCAGACCTTTTGCCACTGCAATTAGGTCAACAAAATATTTATAACTAGGCAATAATAAGATAGTATTGCAATACGCTATAAATAGATTTATGTAATCTTTGCCCACGAGATTGGATTCGACCTCAGGTGCTTGTCTTAGCGCAGGTCAAGGTCAGGTCATTCAGTATCAGTCGTACGTTTTACGTCGTGCGCCTGCTGTCTGATTTGGCCTTAATGGGCTTTTACTATAGGCTCTTTTACCAGTTTTTACAATAAACGGCTACCTGCTCAAGGGTTATTGTCGCAGCTTTAGCTTCTACTATGACTTTGACAAACTATTCATCTTTACTTACTGATAAGTTAGATGTCTGACCACACTAGGCTAAGGTCTCCAAAGTGTCCACAGAATACAAAATTCGGAATTAGCGTGAATAGTGAATTTGTCCGAAGAAATAAAAAATTAAAGATGGACTGGACAAAAAAGATGTAGAAATGAAAGTCAAAATTTAAATTTGGCGCTGACAGATTTGAGGCAAAATGAAAATCCATGACCAAAAGGATTCAGATTTTTCAGTTTATGCCTGCAAAAAAATGTGAAAAAAGTTGAAAATCCCTTAAATTACAAAATTAAAATGGTAAAACTTTTCGGCTAGGCAACTTTTAATTTAAGGGATATTTCAGCGAATACTAACAATTTACAAAAAAAGGTTGTGATTTTGGAATTTATTTATTTGAACCCGTTAAGGTGGGTAATCCTGAATTCTTTAGAAATTCTCGATTTTCGGACCTTGGTTAGAAATTATTTGAAATTAGGTTACTAAAATTCTAGTCTGCAGCCTCTGGGCCGGTCTGAATTGTTTCATCATGTCGATCAATCAAATGGAGCGTAAGGCAGACGGGTTTTCGTGATTTTCCATGAATGTGTGTGCATGAGATTTCTTTGTCATTTTCCAGAATATTTGTTCAATCTAAAATTCCACGCAAAAGAACTGGAGATCCAGTCGAGGAAATGTGCGAGACAACAGGTTGCAGAGAAAGTCAAGTGCAAGAAAGCAATTCAGAAAAGTTTGATGGAAAAAGCCAGAATCCATGCAGAAAATGCAGTTCGACAAGATTGCCAATCCTTGAATTTTCTAAGGATGAGTGCAAGGGTCGATGCTGTGGCCAGTCGAGTCCAGGCTGCCATTGCATCCAGACGAGTATATATAAAATTTAACGTTAACGCTTAGGATTTTTGATTTAAAATACCAATTCTGAATTCTATTCAAACTGAAGGTTACAGGAGCTATGGCTGGAGTTTGTAAAACTATGGAGCAAGCGATGAGTTCCTTGGATTTGGAAACTATTGCAAAATGGATGGAACGTTTTGAAACACAATTTGAAAATATGGATGTTCAAGTTGCATTTACTCAAAATGCAATGGGTCAATCTACAACGCTCTCTACTCCTCTGAATTCAGTCAACACACTTATGCAATCTGTTGCTGATGAGGCTGGGTAATTAAAAAATAAGGGGTTATATGTTCCATCTAAATCTAATTTTCGAAACGAAATGATAAAAATCTAGATTGGATCTACGTTTGGATCTTCCCCGTGGAGGGACGGAAACTCCTGCTCCGTCATCCACTCAGAAGTCACAGGAAGATCTTTCTGCACGTTTGGCACGACTCCGCACTAATAATTAACCCTGGCATTATAACAAATGTTTCTCAGCATCTAGTTGACAAGGATTAACTTTAAATGTATTCACATGTCATAAAGGCAGCAGCAGTGATTGAAAAATCCAGACTCCTATCTTATTAACCAATTCCAAAGAATAAACATTTATTTCCAAACGAAATCTTACGAAAAACGATTCTTCTTGAATCAGCATGAAAAATAAATTATCGAACAAAAAAATATATCAATTAAAATTGTAAAGGTACTCGCAAAACTTTCTCCAATGCCAATATAATTTAACCTGTGACCTTTACATGGAGATACACTAGAAAAAGTAAATGTGTTACGGAAGCTGGAGTGCAGAGCATAAATCTGAGTGGTGGAAGTCTTGTTCGAATAGAGTAACAGCCCACAAATTCTTAACGAACTCAGTCCTCCAATTATAATCAGCGATGGAATGAATAATTTCATCGAAAGTATGGACAGAACGAGGGTGAGTGTATGTCCGAAGAGTCCGTAACTGGTCATACAAATTACTTCCCTGTAAAATATTTGAAATTAAAACATTTATTAAGATTTCCGAATGGTTTCAAACGCAATATTCCATCTACTAAAGCTGATCATACCTAAAACTGATATTTGTCCTGGTACAAGATGATATCGCAGAAATAATTACCGAGAATAATAGAACATACAAAACTGGAAGAAGAGCTGCCATGAAAATTCCACCGCTATCAAGCCCAAGACGATTGAACCGATTGAATAACACACATCCGAGTAAGAAGACATTCAATGCACTTCCCTCATAATCAGTGGAAATTCGCTTCACAAATCCAATCGGTGGAAGGAGTGAAAAAATAAGTCGAGCCAAAATAGAGTTGCGAGATAACAAATGAGTTAAGAATGATGGCTCCTTTGTAGGGACATGAAATGTGTCATGATTGCCCAATGTAATGGAAGTATATTGCTTCGTTTTCGTTTGATTTGAGAGTTTAGGAACCCCCATGAGGAGGAGGAATTGTGAATATTATTAAGAAGATTGAGGACTGAGGGTGAGACTGAATTTCAATTTCCAGTTCCAAGATACTGATCGACCCCTTCTAGGGCACTCATGTGTTTGTATTTTTGCAACAATTCTTTTTTAAGAACAAGTTGTTTCTGTAGTGCTTCAAATTTTCTGAGTTGAGCTTCTTTGCTGTAATTTATTCCAGGAAGGTTTGAGATCTGCAAAAAAATAGCATCGGTTGGAGTTAATTGGGCTAAAATGCATACATATAGAACAAAAATCTAAGCAATTTAACCTGTTCACGAACAGTATCGAGTTTCTTTTGAAAATCCACAACTTTCTGACTACTTTCCTCGCTCCGTTTTACTGCCGAATCCCCACTTTCCCGTTCGATACTAAAAACAAAAAAGACAGACGATTTTAAGTTAACATGTAAATTATAAACGGTATTTATTGTACATCCTTAATAGTACCCATTTCAAAATGGACAACAATAATATCTGTAAAAAAAAGTTCGAACCATTGCTTGGAATCAATCTTCCACTGTGAATATAATTCTTATTTTTTTAAGAAATAGATTGAAAATGAAGTAAAGTAAGTATTGAAATTAAAACTGAAGTACCTTTTGAGAATATCGTAGACAGGTGCAAGGAAGTCAATGTCTTGAGCTGTTGGAGCTACTGCTGGTGGTGGTGGTGGTGCTGAGCTCATTTCAC
>WJEZ01003049.1:0-11723 GCA_009869925.1 Thalassaphorura encarpata
GACACTGTGGATTTGTAAACTATTATTACTCGGCCCACAACAATACTTGCATATGGAAGAATACAGGAATTTTTTGAACTTAATAATTTTGGGAGTCAATCTCTGTTTTTTCTTCTCGTTTTTACAAAAAGTACGAGGCACTACCTTCCAGTTGTGTAGTTTGTCGCAGGAATGAATCGAAGGGGTACTTTTTTTATCGTTTGTTCAAAATTGACAAATGAGAAGTCCAAGGATGAGGATGATGTCCTGTGGTTCCATGTCCGTCTGTCTTTTTCGTTTCTTCACGTCATCTTCAGATTTTTTATGAGTATGTTCTGTTGTGTGCTGAGGTTGGTGGCTAAAGGAAATAATAATATGACAAATTACTGAAGCGTGTCCAGGAGTCTCGATTTTTATTAGAGATTAAAGTTTTATTATTGCTTGAGGTTTTATGCAATATTTATCCCAAAATCTTCTCTTGTAATGAAACATTACATGTTGTACAATGCATTCCCCTACTTTAGCCTTGGATTTAGATTTCATTACCAGAGCGGAAAAGCCCTTTCAATATTTTACGAGCAATTTGTCCAAAATTACGATACGACTAAAGACAGGGGAGAAGAATTGCATTGCATTGCAATCAAGGGGCGTTTTAATTTCCCCATATTTGCGACATCATTTCCTCCCTTACAAATTTTTATGTCCTCCATTTCTATTTTCATTCATTCTCCCAGTCTCAGTTGTAGTTGTAATTTACAAAATTTTATTTTTGGCCTACCGATAAATCATGGCTGGAGTCCTGAGGACTAAAACACATTGTCTAAGAAGTTTTGTGTTGTAAGTAATGACCATTTGACAATAGCCTCCAGCCCAGCTCCAGCTCAGCATTAGATCTCCAACCCCCCTTATCCATTAAACCCCGAAAGAATTGAAGGAGAAAAGCAATGAAACATTTTGTACTTGGGCTAAGCTAAAGCTCTTACAAAGAAAGAGTTAGTACTTTGGTCAGGAACTCATTTCTCGAATCTCATTTTTTTCTTCCCCCATCTTTTCCCCCTTCTAACCACAAAACAAAGAGACTCAAGAAAATCTTGCTAAGGAACTTCTTCCCAATCCGTAACCCGTAACCCGTACCCGCTTTCAACAATTACTATTATTCCGGACCCGGCCCAAGTACAAGTTTAACCAGATGGGAAGGGTTGCCTTTGCCTCAATGTTGAATCCAATTCTTGACGCGATGGATGAAATGAATTGCTTTTTTAATGATTACTTTTGAATGGAATGACTCGTTCTATAATTCCCAAGCGTACAATACATAATGGCATAATGTAATGTAAGTCGTAGTAAAGTTGGGAGTTTTGGCTTTGAGGGATTTTAAATCACATTTACACTTGGGAGAGGAGTTCAAGTCAAGTCAACCAATTTGCTCCTTTTCTTTATCCTTCATGTTTTTTTGGGTTTAATAGGTCCTAAGCTGAAATTATTGAGGAATTAAAGAAGAAGCGTCTTGCGTCTGGGAATTAGAATTGGAATAGAGGATCTGATCTGGAGGGAGAAATCAGACGCCATTACAATTGGCCGTTTAAAGCTTTTTCTAATAAAACTCAAATAAATTCCTCAATTCTGAATGTTTCTCCGAATTTTACAAAACAGGAGAGAGTAAGACATGTCCAATTATTTCTCCACTTAAAAACATAATTTCAACAATGGATTCTGCACTTAAAAACTTTATAGGCTCACTAAAATCACGCGAATGAATCTTAAAACGATTTATGATCCCCCTTTTTATAAATTCTGGTATAAAACTTTTGAAATTCCAAATATTTATGCAAAATACATACGAACGAACGCTCAGAAAATGGTGGATAAGGTTCATAATGCTAAAGCGTACACAAATGAAGACATGGAGAAATACAGGATATAATTTTACTTTACACACATGTCAATTAAAATTCTTTCTTTCTCGGCAAAGTCTAATCTAAGGCGGCGGCACTGGATTTATATGACCTCACGTATGTGCATATTTTGTAGCAGGTTAACTTAAATGTGAGCAATAACAATAACAAATCAGAAAGTGGGAGTAACACCACAATAAAGCTTCTGAACTCAAAATGCAATAATGCAATTGAGTCAAGAAGTCAAGAAGCAAGATACGAAGGAGGTGTTTCTCCATTCCAACTTCTGTTTTGATAACTGGAAGCCAAAACTCAAATTTATATGTCGTAATGTTTACATTGCACGCTTTATGAATAAACTAGCTCCAGGTTCCAGGACTAGGACTTGCTGCTGCTGCTGCTAGCTCAAAAAATTTACCCAGTACACAGTACATATGAATTAGGTTTAGGCAGGCAATAAGTTTCCGCCGGTTGAATGCCGCCTTTTTATTACAGGCAGGCCGTGGAATTCCCTTTGGACTCTGGAGAGGAGGAATAGAAAAGAATATTCCCCAAAATTGGACAAAATCTCCGCAGGGGAATTTTTATTATCAAAAGCAAATATAGACATGGATGGGGTGAGGACATGCGATACGATTACGATTACAAATACGATATGGCTGTCGGACTAATCATACCATTTATTTTACAACCTGCTTCTGGTGTTGCAAAAAAAGGGAAGAAAATTCAAGTTTTGCGGGCATGTAGCTTCTGAATTCGAATTTATGAGCAGAAAGGGTGAGAAAATCTTTCGATTGAGTAAACAAATACAAACTCATAATATTGTCATGTCACACAACTCGATCTGAACCACTCCAGGGCAGACAGTTGTATTTCTAACCGAATTAAATGAAGGAGGAAAGTTTCCCCAAGAGGACTCCAATGCCAAGAAAAACAAAATAAACCAAGCTGTCCGTTGGCCATGGCCGTGGTTGTAGCCGTATTAGAATTGCATGAGACGGATACGAAGTCAAGTCAAGTCATGGTTTGGGGAGTAAAGTGGAATGAAAATATTTTGATAAGCCCTGCTCTCCTTGTTTTTTTCTTTTGTTCTCCCAATACAGAACAAATTTGGAGCTGATTAATGGTCGTGTGGAGTTTTCACGCCTCTCGATGAGTCTTTATTTTTTTCCTTCTTCATTATTTTCCCAACGCCTTGCCTTGCCTGGACTTGGCCCAATGATTTTACCTTTCGTTCGGAAGGGAAATCTCATGTAATAGTGTGTATGTGTACTCCACAGGTAAGACTGAAAGTTTTTAGCTTTTTTTCATTATAAAAAATCAACTCGCTAGCGCAGCGTCAAGATTACAAAGTACACTTCAAGTACCTGTACCTGTCTGACGCGTCGCTTCCCCAAAATATAATTTCTCTTACTAATCACTTTGGACCAGCCCACCTTGTTTTTAATGAGTGAGCACTTAAGGCCCCGAGAAATTTCTCATTTATAATCAAACCTGCAGTTGTTGTCCAGATTTTCCTTTACTTAACATACACTTAATGCATTTTAACCACCCAAGACCCAAGTCAGTCAAGTCTACCAGAGTATTAGTTGAGTTTGTGGTATTTTCCTCCCCTTGCCTTGACTTGACTGACTGATGAAGGAGGTGGAATTTGAGAGTAAAAAGTGAAATATTTGATCTAGTTATGATTAAACAATTTCAGGTTCAAACGTGAGAAGAGAGTAGCCATAAAAATTATAATTTATAGCCTTTTCGAATATTCAACCAAACTTAATTAAATAGTACAGGTGTGAGGTTGAGGCTCAGCATTAAGGCCCCGAGAAATTTCTCATTTATAATCAAACCTGCAGTTGTTGTCCAGATTTTCCTTTACTTAACATACACTTAATGCATTTTAACCACCCAAGATCCAAGTCAGTCAAGTCTACAGTTGAGTTTGTGGTATTTTCCTCCCCCTGCCTTGACTGACTGACTGATGAAGGAGGTGGAATTTGAGAGTAAAAAGTGAAATATTTGATCTAGTTATGATTAAACAGTTTCAGGTTCAAACGTGAGAAGAGAGTAGCCATAAAATTATAATTTATAGCCTTTTCGAATATTCAACCAAACTTAATTAAATAGTACAGGTGTGAGGTTGAGGCTCAGCAATGCAATGCAGGAGGAAATTAGACAACAATTTATTTATTTTTTGTAGTAAAAATTATTTTCAAACAGATATGAGGAAAAATAAAGTTTCTTAATATTTGTGCCACACATGATTAGTATCCGTACATTTTCTCACTTTGTCGGCTTCAATGCCACACAGTGTTTTACAAAGTATAAGATTAAAATAGCTCATGCAGGAAAAATTTTAATTTAGAATTTAATTTTCACACTGGTCGTAAAATAGTTTAATTTACTACTGAACAAAAATAAACCTGTGCTTGGATATTTCAAATTATATTTTCTTGTTGTAACACATTGTCATTGTGTTTGGGCTATTAAAAATAGCAAGGATTTGCATTTGCATGGCTTTCACTGATAATTCATGCATGACCGCACTGCACCGATACGGTAGCTGAGTTCCACACAACAGGGATGAATGTAAAAGTGTTTATTAAGCAATAACAAAAATATCCATTAACACGTCCGGTCCGGTACCTCGGTCTTACGACGTAGCTTAGCATGGTTTCGCCAAGGGTGAAATTGGACAACCAGAAGTCATTCGTCAGGTCCTTCTCTAAATTTTGATAGGCCATAAACAAAAATCTTTGCCGGAGGAAAAAATTCACTGCACTGCACTGCTCTACCTCATTTATCTCCCATTAAATGTGTGTAAACTTGGCTCGTAGGAGCCCAAGAGCCCTTTGACCCTTTGTTAATTTTATGACGCTTGGAAATAACAATGTTTAGGAGCACTTAGGCACGTCTGGGCAATAAGGCGGTTCATTGCAATGCATTGCATCTGCATGTGGAGCTTAAGCTTAGTAGTAGTAGTAATTTGTTTCATGTCTCAGTCCGGTATTCAAATTATATTGCACCTTGAAAATAACTTTTAGTTTTCAACGGTCGCCGGTTCGCTCGTGAAATTTTGACACTTCTACTGACATAGCCAGCAGCACAGATGTTCCGCTTTGCCGCCTTGATTGCATCGTCTTCGTTTAAGTATTGGAAGAGAATTTATATTTTTAGATACATTAGTAAAAGCTACATTGCTTTGGGTTGAAAATTATCATTTTTGAAATTTACCTTGTAAGGAATTTTGCTCAAAATCGGGACCGGGACCGTCCCAGACGTAGAGATTCGATAAGCTATATCGCTGCTCCTGTGTACATGCATGCATGCATTAGTTTAGCTTGGCTTTTGGATTTTCCAATTAGCTTTTTTACTAGTCTGGCTTGGCCAAGTTTTTCTTATCACTGACAATTTTAACCGCGTAGTGTTAAAATATGAAGGGAATAAATAAAATGAAGGAGACTTTAAACACCGGGTTAGTGTGGTTGGTTTGGTATGCAATAGCAATGCAAAGGAATTTTTGAAAGGCAGTCATTGGCATTGGCTTGGCATAACTGGAACGAAATACTGGGCCTACTTAGAAAATTCAATTTTCGTATCTATCGGTGAATCCTACTTTAGCTCGACTTGCATACTGATGACGGACTGAACTCCATATCAGCCTTAGGCATTGGCATTTTCAGTTCCAGTCATGAATTATTACTAATAAGAGAATTTTTTAAAGCTAAAAATGTGTGCGTGAGAAAAAATCCAAATAGGTTCTTATTCAGAACAGGCAAGGCGGGAGAAGTGACTAGTAATTTAAGAGCTGTTAATCAGTTCTTATTATCCAATGCAAATTCCACTGAGCACAATTTTGTTTTTCAGTTTTTTTAATCCAACAGTTAGCCATGCATGATGTATTTGTTGACGCTTTTTCTTAATTTTTTAATTTTTAAAATTCTTCAGCTTAAATAAAAAATTCTATAGTTTTTCATCGCATGAAATGCAAATGCAAATCTTGACGAATCTTTTAAATCTTTAAATTTACCGGTATTATTCAAAGCCTGATAAACATGATGACATTTAAAATTTTCAGTTCCAGTCATGAATTATTACTAATAAGAGAATTTTTTAAAGCTAAAAATGTGTGCGTGAGAAAAAATCCAAATAGGTTTTTATTCAGAGCAGGCAGGGCGAGAGAAGTGACTAGTAATTTAAGAGCTGTTAATCAGTTCTTAGTATCCAATGCAAATTCCATTGAGCAGAATTTTGTTTTTCAGTTTTTTTTAATCCAACAGTTAACCATGCATGATGTATTTGTTGACGCTTTTTCTTAATTTTTTAATTTTTTAAATTCTTCAGCTTCTTAAAATCTAAAAATTCTATTGTTTTTCATCGCATGAAATGCAAATGCAAATCTTGACGAATCTTTTAAATCTTTAAATTCGCCGGTATTGTTCAAAGCCTGATAAACATGATGACATTTAAGTAAGCACACATTTTATCGTTGCTATTGTCTTGGCCTTTGCCAACCCCGCAAATCCAACCTAACAAGCAAGCGGATCATTTTACAATCTTGCTTTGATCTGATTTGTAAGAATTGGAGGACATGAAATCCGTGATGATGAGCTTTCAGGTGTGGTCGTCTAACCTGGCCAAAAGTGCAAAGTGATTCCTTAGGACGGACACACATTGTCAATGCTATGTACAATACAATGCCGCAGCAGCAAGGCTCAACTCTCAACAATGGGATTGCTATCCATTAAATGAAATTAGCATGGAAGTGTAAACAAAGTTTGCAAAGATTCGGCTTGCTTGCCCATGCGAAAGCCACACAATGCCAAGTGCCAACTGCCAACGCAAACCTCCTTGTCTAGAAGAATTGAAAGAGACAAGTGGGCATGGATTTCTTTATTTATTGCAAAGCTCTAACTCAACACACTTGTGTGGACAACAAACGACAAGAGGAAAAGTGAAAAAAGTAGCCTGAGACCAGTTTATGATCGCGGCGTGAAAAGTGGTCTCCTTTTGTGTCCGACACGTGAGAGAGGACGTCGACGTGATTTTTATGAGACTCTTCTTCTTCTTCCTGGACCAAGTTTGAAAGCTGGGCTAGGCCAGGCCTATGCAGTACTATGGAACGGAACGGAACGTATTTTGGCACATAAAGTTTTACAGTCACTCGTCAAGTTCAGGTTTTCTATATTTTTTTCCTCATCTTCAGGGGTGAGTGAGCATTATCGGATGTCAAGTCACGAACAGAAGACCAAGACAGCAGGACTCAAGAGTTGAGATGGAGATGAGCTGTGGAAAAGAACCCAGAAGTTTTGGGGCCATTGAATCCAGGACTAGAGCCGAAACGAAGATCAAGACTGTGTTCAGGGTGTATCTCACAAATCGGTATTCAAAATGACTCAAAATTTCAGCAAAGCATCTCAAAAATTGAAAAATTGGATATCAAATCCACGTTTTATTAAAAACACGCAATGATTATATTACTACAAAATTACTGTGGAAAAGAACCCAGAAGTTTTGGGGCCATTGAATCCAGGAGTAGGGCCGAAACGAAGATCAAGACTGTGTTCAGGGTGTATCTCACAAATCGGTATTCAAAATGACTCAAAATTTCAGCAAAATGATTCAAAAATTGAAAATTTTGATATAACAGATGCTTTATATTCAAATCCATGTTTTATTAAAAGTACGCAATGATTATGTTACCATCAAATTTAAAGTTTTTTCATTACATGATTAATTTTTTGGTCTTGTAGTAAAGATAGGCAAAAATTGACATACAAGTTCATAATATTCGACACCAGAGCCGAAACACCCGTTCTCCATTACATTTTGTGATGACTTATCGATGAAAGGGTAAAAGAAGTGAAGAATGAAAAAGTTTGTAAAGATAGCAAACCAAGCAAACTCATCTTCAACCTCGTCGTTTCGTTCTGCTCAAAGATTGAAAGCTTTCTTTTCCATTTCCCCACTTACTCCTCCACTTATACTTCCTTCTATTTTCTCAAAGATAATTGCGCTCATGGCCCTGGCTCATGTACGTACGTATCGTATAGAATCTCACAAGAAAGGAAGGAAGTGGAAGATAAGATCGCTGCAAGGAAAGTAAAAAGAATCACGAAACAAACAAAAAATCATGTAATGCATAGACTGAGGAGGCATTCGGTATTAACATTCTTCCTTATTTGCCAACAATCAATTTGATCAGATTGGGCCTGGCCTGAACTCTGAAAGGCTAGTCCCTCAAAATTTATTTTTAAGCAGATGATTGAGCGTGGAACGAAAGGATGTGTAAGCAGCCCGAGAAAAAATCTTTTGAGAATTGATATTCAAATTCATCCATGCAATAATAGTGACGGTCGGACACATGAAAAAATCTTAACAATTTGAAAATGGCAAATAGCAAATTGATTGCTCCCGCCGGCGTCAAGCCAAGTCTCTTTGATTATTTAAGGATGAATAATCCAATTCAATGTGTGGAGAATTGAAAAATACTTAAAATTTCTTTTGTTTTGAATGAAGTTGCGGTTTTTTACACGTAGAATTCTTTCAAGAGGTTTGTTACGTGACGTTTGGTGTTTCTATTTTCCCGCCTTGTGCTTGCATTGTGCAACAAAATCGTTTTTTTCAAGTTCAAGTTGTCAACGCCAATGCCTGGTCACATTGATTTTAGATACGAACCGCCGGCGGGAAAGTTTGAGATTGTGGCATGGAGTTGAAGTTGACATGGGGAAACTTTGTCATCTTTGGTTGTATTTATGGAAATCTTATTTTTTTCAAGTTCAAGTTAACGCCAATGCCTGGCCACATTGATTTTAGATACGAACCGCCGGCGGGAAAGTTTGAGATTGTGGCATGGAGTTGAAGTTGACATGGGGAAACTTTGTCATCTTTGGTTGTATTTATGGAAATCTTTGATCTTCCCGTCGTGCTCCATTGCATTGCATTGCATTGCATTAGATTACATTGCCCTTCAACTTCAACTTTATTATTAAACTTTTATTTGCTTCCCCCTTTTTTGTAATTTATTCCATTTCCCCCCACTCCTCCTTTGAGCTTTGACATTGGAGACGACGACGAGACGAGTTGAACTTGAGAAAGGGAAACTTAAGTTTGGATTTTTCCTTCCAAAGCATTTGCACTTGCACTTGAGAGTTAATAATCCGAAGGAATTGAACTTGTCTCTTAATTCTTCTTCACTTTCAGCTCAGGTGTTCCTCTGTGTGTGTTACATTCAACTAGAACATAATTGCCAAGAGGAGGAAAGGATGAGTGCCTTGATGTACTACGTTAAAAAGTTAAAAAGGATCTTCAGTCAAATGCAATGCAATGCAATGCATGAACATAATCTCATCTCGAAAGTGATATGATCCTTTGTGACTCTAGTGATGCGTCAAATGAGTCCCAGGCCAGCAGGCTCCAAAGGGTTTAATCTTCTGACAGTCGTCAAAGTGAAAAACGGCACTACAGAAGAGAAGACTTCCTACTTCCAGGCAACGAAGCAACTCGTGCGACGTAACTAATTTCCTTATTTGTCAAAATTATTAAAAACATTTTTCTGAGTGAGTGAGACAAGTTGTAAATTAATATGGAGACATGAATTCATTTCTTGAGTCAAGTCTGAAAATATTTAATTGGAAGGGATGGCCTATGCTATGATTTTAATTAGGAGTTGTCCCACATCAACATCAGTTTCTATTTGCTTTTCTGTTCTTTGCACTTTGCATTAATTTTCCTTCTATTCATTTGTGCATTCAAGACATAAAAGGAAACTAAAGGAAAACTCGTGTGTTTTAGCATCAAATGCATAGAATGCTCATTTTTTTCTTACAGTAATTGCATAATTTGAAAATGCATTGTGTTCCCTTTAGTTTTCCTAATGAAATGAGACGAGATATCCGTCCATTTTATATTACCTCCCACTGAAATCAGCACAGGATTCATTTCAATCAACCACTGCATGAGACAAAATCCGCCCCGACATTTTAATCGCATGCATGCATGTCCGTCCGTGAGTCAATTGATGATGAGTCAGTTCCAATTTAACTTGAGAGTCGGGTCTCGACTTTTTGAAGCAAAACCGGTAATTCACCCATCTTCGTGAGTATGAGCTCCAAAGCTGCTGCAAAAGGAAAGGAAAAGAGTATTTATCATTTGCTGTTTTTTTTTGTTGAAGCTGGACAGGGGATGAATGATTTTTTCTTCTTAGAAAGTCAAACATGCAAACATTTGCACATATCAAGTTGGACTGCAAGCTGCATAATGTGTGAGCTGAGCTGTTAAAAAGACGACTTGTGTGGGGACTATCCATCCGTCCGTCCAAAGCCAAAGGCCAACACTCATCCATCTTCAAGTGTAAATAAAAATTCAACAAATGGCAAATCACACTGGCTTGCACTAGTACTCCTTTGTCTACCCCTTGCTTGGCCATTGACCCATGTCCATTTTTATTTGACTTATAAGCCGGGAACCTTGTGTATTTTTCACCGGACTTTTACCAACTAAAATGGGTCTTCTGTGGATAATACTGAAAAAAACTCGAATCACATTCATATCATTTCTTGAATCTTCATGTCATTACTTGGCGTACTCCTTCACATCATCAAAAGGCGGGATAGGCGGGTCGCAATGATCCGTGCTCTGCCTTTTGAGTATAAGGCATAAAATCTCAGGGTAGAAGAATTAATGAGCAAAATGACAGTTTAAGGTCTACGTGAGATATTAAGGATTGGAACCTGCTCAGCTTAGTTTAAACGGACGTTTAGCTGTTCCAACATTGTTAAAAAATCTTTGACCTGACGTGGCATTGCACGAGACGAAGACGTCTGTGGAATAATAGCCTCGCAGCAACCAGTAATTATTATGTTTTCTGGTGAAAAGCAGAAAAAACCCTGATTTTGTGTTCAACATGCAATTCCGTGTTTTTCCAAGTCTCAAGGTCAGGATACAGTAAAGCACTGGCATTGCTTTGGTTTTGGCAGCCTGGGAATTTTGGCAAGAAACAATTAGCGAAAATTAATAACTCTTTAGGTTGAGCATGCAAAATGCAGATTAGAGCATTGACTCGTCTCGGTCTCACCACACAAACAGATGGAGGGTCAAAGTAAAACATTTAACAGGAATTTTATGCTCATGACTCCTTCAACTCAACTCAGAAGATAAAACCACAACAATTAATCTTATCATTATTGACATTTTGATGAGTAATTTAAAACAAAACAAGGAAACGGTAAAACCGGCGGCATTGAACAACGTAAAACAAAACACAAATGACCTCCTTATCTCAACCACGTAAATTCTCCTAAAAACAAATCATTTTAATTGGCAGTAAATGTGCAATTAAAGGAATTGAAATTCATCGGAAGCCATGAAATAAGCCTAAACCCCTATCACCACAAAGTATTTATCAGGACAGTAAATAGCAATAACCGGTAACGTAAAGTATATTGATTACGTCAATGTATCAGCATGTAACTCACGTCACTCAGCTTCAGCAGCTTGATGAGGATAATGAGAATTTTCCCTAATCAAGGAAAAATTCAAGTACACAACATTTTGAACATTTCAACGAGCTTTGCATTGTTTTCAGCCGGTTGGTCACTCAAAAACCACTCAATTCTGACCAAAGTCACGAATTTTCTATTATATTGTTGTCCGCTCCTCATTCCATCCTTTGACTCACCCTGATTGAAAAATTCTAACCAAATTCTATCCCGGACGGCCAAAGAAAAAACCAGATTCTGATTGAAGTGCAAGTGCGTAGCGTATGCGTTTTGCTTGCTTTCAACAACTTTCATGGTTTGAGCCTTGGGCCAGAGCTAGTTGTGTGTGCCGCTAGCTGGACAAGTGGGAGTTTTT
>WJEZ01003050.1:0-11720 GCA_009869925.1 Thalassaphorura encarpata
AAAGGATGAATGGATGGAAGGAAGGGACAGTCGGGTTTGAACCATAAGAGTAGAGAGTTAAAAACTCATGCTTAAAAGAATGAATGTAGAAAAGATTGGATTTTCACTGAGTCTGTCACTGTCACTGAGTGGGAAATTGGTTTTGGAGTTCATTTGATTGAATAAAAACAATAGTAAAAATCAAAACAACGTATGCAAAAAGCGTTTTTTCATTACCATAACAGTATAAAATTCGAACCAATTTACTAGAAGGAAGGGTGAAGCCAAGGTGGAATAATCGAGACAAAATTAGACTGCCCTTGTGTAAGCTGAGGAATCATTTGAGTAGCTTCAATTAGTTTTATCTGCTCGCTAATTTAGTCGCGTCAATGGACCGCATTCTCGTTAGTAGCCTTGTATCTAAGCAAACTCAAACTTTCAATTTGGACCGTATTTTTCTGAAATGAACAGTAGATGACATAGTAAATTCTAACGTCATCAAGACAGAAAATTCAAAAGAAACGCGAGAAAACCATCAGATTTGAATTGTTTACGGCCAGAATGTACAGTTGCCTTTATTTGGTTCCAAAGTTACTAGTGGTAATCAAACAAAGGTAATGAGTTTTCATAAAAGACAAAACAGCCTTAATATTACAAGGAAGTTATTAACTAAGGAATTAGTGGGTTAAGTACTTAAGTATAATTTTTCATATTATTTGTAATTTTCCTGACAATTCATTGGTGTGGATAAACAGACAACTTGTCAATTTCAGATTTTATTCTATCAAACGCTAAATTAATATGAATGTTAAGAATTACTCTGTCAAATCCTTATATTTGTTCAATTATTGATTATTGTGTGATAATTTGGTTGGCTCAATCAAGTGTAGAACTTGCTAAAATTCTTATATTATTTAATGCACCGAGATAAAAGTGGACTGGTAGCTTCAAATAAATTTCTGCGCAAGAACTAAATTCTGAACAATCAAAGGGCCCAGTGCCTTTTACTTATTCGACAATTCCAATAATTCTACTTTGTATTATGCTCTAAACGTTTTACAAATAGAACTTCAATTTCAATTCATTCTGGACAAGAAAAAGGAGCGTAGGGAAATTTTATATTTTACGGAAATATCTTAAATGCATAACAAATTTAAACAAACTTTAATACTTTATAGGCATAGCATGACAAAGTAAAATGAAAAGATAATAAAGTTGTTGTATTGTAAAAGAAAGAACATCTTATAATCATAATTTTATTAAATGAATTCATTGACTTTTGCAGTAGCGTTTGCATACAAAAGGATTTTTGGGTGGAATAATTTATTTTTTTCCAAAATAAGCAACCGACTCGATGCAGTAAGAAAACTCGTTGTTCAACAAATGAAGAAAGTTTGTAAAAAGTGTTCAGGAAGAACGGCAAAAATTGAACATTTTCCTATTCTGACTTTTCAATTAGACTCACGTCAGTCGCTTAATTAAGGTTCAATTAAAATTTGACATCACTTCCTTCCCATTTCATGTTAATATCAGGCGTTGGTCGGGTTTTTGTGGTTTTGTATTAATAAACGAAAACAAGCAAGTGTAAAAACAACGTCATTACGCACGGTTTTGGAGGAAGTCAAGTCAACAAAAAAATTGCTAAAGATCAGAAGATTTCATGGAACCATCAATTTGTGCGTGCTAGAGTTGCTATATAATAAATAAATATGATTCAAAATTTCAGATTGTGAACTATTCAATATTCAAGCTTCACCATCCTTAGAGTCAGACAGACGTGGATCTCGACATGCACTAGTCCTTTTAGGTTTTTTGGGTCTGACACGACATTAAATTCATTACAAGTAAATATTCATTTTTCTATAGTAAGCATAGTTGAAACACTTGTACAATTATCGGCTTTACAAACTAATTCAAATAGAGGAAGCTGTTCTCTTGTTCTTGTTATTTGTTTGTCTTCTAAAAATGAAGAAGAGAAAGAAGATCCAATTCATCTCATGGCTGTTGAATTTGACTGGAATGTAGGAGATTAAAGTATTATATTTTCAATGTATAGTGGTGAAATACTATTTGAATTTCTACCAGGAGGATTCCTTGCAGATCATAGAGGAAAACTTCATTTAGTTTTTGATTATTAAGAATAACCATCGTAGCTCTTCTAACTCCACTAGCGGCGTGGAATATTCGATTTCATTCGATTTCTTCAAGGTGTTGCACTGGTGGGTACAAAATAAATCAATGTAGGTATTCAATTTGAAACGGGTAAGAATGTAAAGTTTTAACCTGTTTACCTCTTTACTGAGTGTCATTTTGAAGTACCCGAAATGATAGTTCAGTAAACAGGTAAAAGTCGAAGCGCCAAAGTTAAACAGTTAAAAATAATTCGCAAGTTAGATATAAAAATTTATTTTACAAACAATTTTGGCAAATACAACATGTCATCTAATTTGGAGAAATAGTGAGAGACGAATTGACGTCATTTTGATGGAGTGTGCAACTGATTTCCGAAATATGGAATGAACGACAACGATATAAATGTATCAACTGGAGAAAATAAGCGAGAATTTTGAATAAACAGACTATAAGTAGATAAATGATTCTCATTTATTCATGAAAGCCAAGAATAAAAGGTAATAGATTTACTCACTTTGCATACAGTTTTAACTTCTCAAGCTCAAATTCTTTTTCCAACATTAGCTTGGCTTATTCGGAATACTTTTCCAATTTGAGGAACTTGAAATTACGGGCTCTTTCAGAATCTAATTTTAATGCTCGCGTTCATCTATCCATTTCTCCCTTTTAAAAATCCTTAAAGAAAGTCCGATAAAATTCAGAAACTGACGGCTTCTGAAATAGTTAAATTAATTGCTTAGTACCATTGGTTATTTTTTAATTATAGAAATTTACAACAGAAACTTACATTAACTGATTTACCACCAATTACTGAGTCCCTAAAGTATTCGAGAACAGATTTCTTTTCCGTCCATCTGTGACGATCTGCTGTCGGTTTTCTTGTCGTTCCCTTCTTTGAGTTACTCGACATGGCTAACTTTTTTTGAAAATCAAAGGCCATAATTACCTTGTGAAGAAAACTTACACGAATCACTGAAGGTTTTCTAATTTCACTTACCAATTTGATTCCTCCTCGACAGTGACATTTTTAATTGTAGATGAATAGCTGACACAAATACAAATATATAAAATAGAGCATGCAAATTTGATTTTAGTTCTGAAATAGGCGTGCGTTCTTTACTCGTTTACTGAGAAGATACCAGGGGTCTTAGCAAGTATTTGAGTAAATACGAGGGTGGTTTACTAAGTAGTGCCCTTTGACCCCGGGGGGAGAGTGGGGTTGTCCTTTCTAGTCTCATTTTAAACCAACACATTCCAGTAGTAAGTGCGCCAAATTTCGAAATTCTCCGCTGAATGGTCAGTCGTGGGCACTTAATTTAGTTTTGAAGAGTTTCGTACGATTTCACAGCTGTTTTCACATCATCATCGCTAGCGTAGCTGTTTCTCTTGAGATAATTCTTTAAATTTTGGATCAAGTAATTATTACTTGGGGCTTAGTCTGGAGAATAAGTAGGGCGAAACATTTTTTCATATCCACAGTTACGCAGGGTAGCTGTTACAACTTTGATTTGCGAATGGGCGCATTGTCATGCAAATGCCGTTTGTACTTCGTTGCATCTTTTGTCCTCGTGTTCCAAAGTTCCTTCTTCAAAGTTATCAATATTTTGGCGTAATATTGTCCAGTGATTGAGGTCTTTGGCTGCATGAATTCCAGTAGTACAACTTCCTAACAACCCCAGAAAAATGTAGCCAAACTGTCCCCTTTCGATTTTTTCCGTTTTGCGTTAATTTCGACCGGTGAGCCACTGAATTAATTATTTCATCATTTCAGTGCCAACATAGGAACACCAGTTATTAGCTATTAGTTATAAATTAGGAAAATAAATTCGCACATTAGGATTGAGGACTAAATTTGGGTGCCAAACTCAGCTATTTTTTTCGTTTGTCATGATAGTTTTGGTTTTTTGTACCCAGCGCGAACATACATTTTTGATACCCAAATGAACGACTAAATTTTTAAAAACAGCGATTTTCAAAATCCCCATTTCAAGAACTATTTCTGTTAGTTACAATTTTTACTGCTTCTTACCATGTCTTCCAGATTGTGTACTTATGTGTAAGAAATTTATTAGAATTATTATATTTATTATTGGACTTAGAATTTTATTATTTCTAATGCTGCCCTGCCCCTTTTAAATTCCAGGTGTCATGGTCAAACTTTTTTATGGATTGACCATGAACGGATCTTTATTTGACCCGACTTTCGTATCTCCCTGTCGTGCCACAATTTTTTTAGGTCAAAGACTTTCAAACTGTGATTTGATTTCAAACTGAAATTTGATGCTCAATTGAGTGAAAAATCCGATTTTTTCAATTTTTCAAAACTAAATTAAGTGCCCACGACTGACTCGTAAAAAGTAAAAATCTGGTAAAGCAGGACAGCCAATCATGAAGCGGGAATATTACGTCATGCTTTATCGAGGAGCAAAGCTTTACTTGAGTAAGAGTCTAATAGTGGGTCTATTGTCGCCGCGGTTGTTGTTGTTGTTGTTGTCGTTGCGTAGATTGTTTTGGCGCCGTTGGGGAAGTTGAGATAGATGATTGGCCTGTTGTTTATTTTAAATGCACTTTTTCTCTCGCTAATTTTCGTAAAAGATCAATTCCTTTTGACCTATCATTTCCATATCGTGTTTCCCAAGCGTTTAGTAGGAGATAGTAGTATGGGTTTTCCTCAAAATATTTTAAATATTTCTTCATGCCATTAGCTGGAAAAATTCGCTTAAATTTTTTCGTTCGGTTCAACTCAGCTTCAGCAAGTATCAATTGTCTCACATCCTCGGAGCTTAATGTTTCTAAAATTTTACCGGAACAGATTTCATCTTCGTCTTCAGTAGTGCTACTTGAATTATATTTCCAAGTCAGAAATTTGCTTTGTTTTAGTTTATCGCTCTTAGATAGGTCAAAAGTATATAATTTCTCATTGAACGTTGGATCCACTGTAAAATTGTGTTTTTCTAAAGAGTCTATAATAATTTGTTTGGCCGTATTTGACAAAGTTGGAGGAAATTGATATCCAGCCAAATTGAGAATTTCTTGAATCATTGGAAATTTCAAACTGACATCTTCTTCTTTGTCGACACTTAAGCCAGGGATCGTGTTAACTTCCATTAGCTAAACTTTGAAATCTGAATCAACTAGGAAATCAAATGCCCAAATTTGAAATCCATTGTATCGATTAAAATGAATTTTACGACTAGCAGAATCCACCAAAGAATCCACTGAAATCCTTGTTTTGATTATCGCATCATCTAAATCATGTTGCAATTTGTTGACATTTTTTCCTTGTTTTTGTAGTTCCTCAAATATTTTTGTATTTTGAGCAAAAAACCGTTCATTATGAAAGTCGTTGATTGTAACAGCTTCTGGGCATTCCTTGGCAGGATCATTGACTCTTATGTGAATGCATGGATCATCCTTGTATTTTGGATCAGCAGTAAAATTCTTGTAGCTCACTTTTGTAATTCCTTCACTATAGCGATAAATCCGTAAAGGATTAAAACTCGTTGCAAGTACAAAAAGTCTCAATTCAAATTTCTTTCCTCGGAGCAGATACGGAGAATGGAGATATTTCTGAACTGTAGTGTATCCCGTATTCTCAGGTATTTGATTCCAATGATCAATCAGATGTACACCTTTGGATAAATATCCTTGATGTGGTTTGATAATCCAAAGTTTAGTCTGATTTCTGGGCCAGGCTTTTTTAAAATCCGAATATTCCCTTGGAAGGATAAAAGTCTCGATGTAAAAAAAAAAATCTTGAGCTCCGTGCTTGTTAACCAGTCTTCTTAAATTCAAACATTGCAAATCCTTCTGACCCAGTTGTTCTGTGGCACCAAAAAAATTATATTTTTGGAATGGTTTTGTAAATATGGGAGGAGTCGGAACTCTGCACACATTAGTCCCATGCCAATAGCCAAACCAATCGTTGTTTTTATCACGAGTACCATTCAGGGTTAGAATCCCAGTCAAATTCACAATGAACTGTGCTTGAAATCCACCACATGTGATTTCTGGAGAACGTCTCCAAATTAAAGCTTCTCTGATCTCTGATGGAATTTCAATCGGTAATTTTGAATCAAAATCCACAAAATTATTGTAAGGACTAACGTATCGATTGAGAGTGTTTTTACAAATACTGTGAAAGGACTTGTTTATAAGTGGATGAATTACAAGAATTCACACATAGTAGTAAAATCAAAATCGATGATGAACTTAGTATTTGTTGCATGATGTTTACGGACTATGGTGTGTTGTGGTATTACAAGTTTTACTTCGTCACATTTGTCCTACGGCCAGAACGTTGTAGTTTCCCAGCCTCTAATAAAAGATTAAGACTGAGTGACTGAGAAACCCAATTAAGCCTAACCCAGTGGATCATGTTTCCATGTGATGTTGACTCGAACAACAGGTTTTTCTCCTCTTGCCTCAAGCTGAAAACCGGGCTAAGGTGTTAAACTTTAGTTGTTCACTACGTTAATCTTTTCATTCAAAACAAATAAGCAAGTATATTGAGTAAAACCAAACTGTTAGTTCTTGTCTCAAACATAAAAAGGAAAGAAAGGAATTTGTTTTTGGGCTTGAGGCCTTACAAATCCAAATCTTGAGAAAGGAATTACACACTACACGACACTAGTTAAAATTTTGAAACTCATGAACGACACGTGGAATGGCGTGAATATTCAGAAATTTTTTATGTTGACACCCATGAGGAAACTCAATTCGAAATCCATTCATTTGTTGAAGAATTTTACAACTAAGCGTGCTAACCTACATTTGAGGAAGACACTCAAGGCATTGAGATCTAGAGAGCTCAAACCATACATTGAATTAGATGAATATTGTAGTGGTTTGCACAATTCCAACGTTTTCGCTTTTGCCACCAATTTTCTAAATCGACAAAATCGACATTGTTACAAACAATCCTACAAAAGGCCATCCATGAGTAAATGAATTCCAATGAAAGCATAACCTTGCAGTAAAACTTATGCTATGACATTTTAATATGAATAGGTTATAAATATTTAAGTATATAAATATTTTCATTAAGTTTCAAAATAAATCTACAGACTAGTCCCAGTCATCAACCAAGACACAACCTGAACAAATACCAAACAAAAGTTAGAATAAGAACCAATTTCTTCATTCAATCAATGGTCCATTTTGGATTCTTTTGCAGGGACAATTCATGCAAAAAAATGTCAAAATTTCTGATGGCTTACTCAATGATAGTGGACTAGAGTTCATCTAAATTTGGTGAGTAATGATTTGGAATCTTTGTCTTCTGTAAACTGGGAGCCGTTTCTACGAGCTCATGCATAAAATTCAATGATTGTTCATATCAAAAAAATTGTATGCGTTGGAAAATTGAAATGGATCAAGGATAACAGAGTCCCAGTATTCCAGTCCCGCGTTCAAAATTCAAATTGTATCAACGATCCAGGAAAAAATATTTTTTCTAATTGGATTCAATGATTTCCATTTTATCTATAAAATTTATGATTACTATGTGCAACTATTTGTTTTAGAAATGATATGATATGCATGAGTTAAAACGAGAGTAGAAGAGTGACAGTATTATCAATTGAAGTACGAAAAAACCACAAGCTGAAGAATGTTCAACTGTGTGAAATCTTGAGACCCAAACTTTGAGCGATTTACAAGATTTGAAAAATGCTCTTTGTACTTGAGCGGTTTTAGTTTTTCCTGATATTTCATTTTTCATTTTGGTAATCAATTCATCTGATTTTTCAAGAACGGCGCCAGCTGTACCTAAATATGTTACACCAATCAAACTCGAGGCCATAAACATGGCTGGAAAAGCAAAATAGGCTGGCATTGGCACCACTCCAAAAAATTTGAATGGAGCATAAGTACTACAAATATTTGCCAGCAAAGATCCAAGTATTAAAAATGGAACTCCGATTCGGCCAAGAGCATAATTGTATTCTGTATTAACGACTTGTAAAAGGCGAAATGTATTACGAACTTTTTCATCATCTGTCTCATGTCTAGAAAAAAAGAAAATTTTTTTAATTCAAAATAATTTTTAAAAAAAGTTCAAAAACTTTTACATCAAAAGTTCCAAACATCGACTTGAAGTTATGCTGTAGGCCATTCCCAGAAAAATGCTGAATATGAAAACCGAAGCAGCATTGAGAGAATATAAGCATTCGAAGATGGCAAATGGAATAACTGTCCATTGTGGCATTTGCTCTACGTTTGGAATGAGTGTAAACCAAACTTTGGATTACGTTTAGCACTTTTCAATACCGAAAAAGTTTGCATACAACTGAACGCGTACGAAAAAAACATGATTTTTCTTGCTAAGGATTTTGCATCCCAATCCTTAACTTTACCGCTTTTATCTTGTTTCTGATTTCCCGGCGGCTCTGAAACACAAATACTAGTTTTTTTTCTTCAAAATTTGAAAACACAGACACGTACACTTAACACGGACAGAAAACACTGCAGCATTTTTTCAAGGTTTCATGAATGACACACCCAACGCTATACAAAATAAACAACATCAATCAAATACATTAGTTTTTACTAGTATAAAAATAACTTGGCTTGCTTCGATCGCATACTATTTGTGTAGTATTCAAGATGACAGTTAATTTTCATCATTGGCCTTGTTTGATTATTGGAAGAACACTTGAATTTTTTGCTCTGATTTCCTGCTCAGCCCAAGCTCAAGCAATGGGGAGAATGTATTTATTAATACACTCATTCATATATGGTACTAATGTGTACAAGGACAAGGTCTTTACCAATTCAAGGTTTCCCTTACGACGAGTTGATTTCATAAAAGTTAAGCGATTTAATAGAAATGAATTAGTATTGCACAACACTAGGATTGGTTTAGACATGGCCAAAAATATGTACAAATTGACATATTGGGACTGTGGAGGATTTGCAGAACCAATTCGTTGGATTTTCAAATATGCTGACGTTCCATTTGAAGATGAAAGAATCGAATGGGATTATCCAAAATGGTTTCAAAATTTAAAATCAAGTAAGCAGTCAGAATTCAATATTCCAAATTAAATGTACTAAATAAAAATTTATGACTAATGATTTTGATGAGGCTACAATTCATCTGTTGGACAAATTCCGGTCCTCCTAATAAATGGAAAGGAACAACTTTGTCAATCTGCAGCAATTTCTACATATTTGGCTGAAGAATTTGGTTTAGTTGGAAAAACTTCTTTGGAGCGAGCTCGTGGAAATGAGGTCATAAGTTTGCTCTATGACCTGATTGACGGTAATTAATTCAATCTACAATATTTTAAACCCACATATAAAAGTAAACTTTTTCAAAGTTTGGAGAAAAAATACATTTGAAATGGATGCGACAAGGAAGGAAAACAAGAAAGCAGAGATTGATGAAAAGTTTCGTCTTTACTATGGAAAATTTGAGCAAATATTAAAGGACAGTAATGGAGATTTCATCAATGGGAATACTGTAACACATGCGGATTTTTGGATGACGAGTTGGATTCAGTTTTTTAATAATCCAGTCTCTGGTAGTGCTCCAGTAATGCCTTTAGGAATGCCAGAGTTACAAGATAGTGATCTTTACATTAATCTTCTGGACGAATACCCTGCAATTGAAAAGACATAATGATTGTGTTCTTCAAATTCCACAAATCAAAAATTGGATTAGGGAACGACATAATACAACCATTTAACTTGAACTACATTTCACTTATAACTACATATATTTTCCCATCGTCGAATTCAATAAATATTTTATTTCAAGTGTTCTTCAAGCCAATAGCTCAAATTATTGACTCAAAATTTACAAACGTCAATGTCAGAAATTTGGATAATTTATTTTCATATTCATATTCTTCCAAATTATAACTGCATGACATCCGTACCCTATGACATCTCTGACCAATGTCAACTCCCTAGTCATAAATCATAAGGCGTGAAACCAAATCTAGCTGCAACTTCAGATACTGGGCGTGCGTCATGGCTAAGCCATAGTATTGCTTTTTTGCTCATAATATTCCCAAATGACAAGTATCCGTGAATACATGCCTCAGTGAAGAAATAAATAAATCGTCATTGGTTTTGTGGTTAAGTCAGGCGAATTTAATCAATTTTTAGTCGCAAGGTTGTTGTAGGACTGGACAGCATAAAAACTAAACTCGTAACCTTGAAGTGAATTTTGATACTTGGGGTTTCTGCCTGTTATTATATTGTAAACGCTTAAATGTGTTGTGCTAGAATTTTTTAAACACCTTCTAAAGAGTATGCACAGGATTCAGTATACCAGCCACTAGATTATGTGTCAACTTGAGAAGAGCATTTTCACTGTTTATGGTTTAAGGACTTGAAAAGAAAGGCGTTGCTTCGCTTAAACAAATAACTTAACAACTGAGCTGTGTTTATCATGGCTTACACTCGAATAATGAGTGAAGCATAAATCGTCATGGCTGACTAATAGTCACACGCTGGGCCGCGAAACCTGGCTAGCTATTCATGCATTGTTATTTAGACATTCAACATTTGTGCGTCTTACAAAATATTTTCTTTACTTTGTGCGCATACAAAATTTAATAAAAATATTATTTTTTGACATCAGTCACTATTATAAATGCATTTAGTATTTGGATATAAAGTGATTGTTGTTCTTATTTTTAACGTCTACAAATGTAACCCCTTAAATACTGGCACTAGCGGCATTGGTACACAAAATGAAATCCTGGATTTAACATCAGTAAATTTAAACCGTTTGATTTTATCTGTAAGTCCATGCCAGGTCAAGATATCTGGCGAAGATTCCGAAACCTTCAGCACATTCATTCAAAATTATTTACCCATACTTATGACCACAACCATGACCACACCAGTAGCACTGGCTAATACCTTTGATTATATCGGTTTCCGCCAAAGAAGAAAATCTGTTCAAGAAATTATTCCATTCGACACAAGGACAAGAAACAGGCATTTGAGTTGTAGTATTGAAATTATATTTGGTCCAATATCCACAGATGCACCAGAACGAATAGAATCCATGATTCGAGGTGACATTACACAAAATGAGAATCAAGAATTCATTTTATTTGTCACAGGCAATCATTTGACCATTCTGCAGCAAATCGCAATGTTTGATAATATTATTGGGATAATGGGTCTTACTTCAGTACTTCTTGAGCTTCGAAATGGAGTCGAGGTCAACATGATATGTACATTTCCCATTCAAGGCTTGAGGACTGGTCTTCAACGAATTCCAATTAATGCTATATTTGCAGGACTCTCAACAATCAAAGCACTTTGGTATCAGGTACACAAAAACACCAATAGGATGCCCGTCGTAGTACCGGATTCAAACCAATTTAAGGGTTTTCAAATGCTATTTTCGGATACTTGTAAGCCGTTTTTATTTTGGTATAAAGATATGAGCATGTACTCCTATGAGAGGTGGGATATATGTACAACGCTTGAAATGATGAGGATTTATAATTTCACAGTTTCAACATTCAAAGGCGAAACAAACGATTTTCGTAGAGCTCACATTAGCTTTGATGTTTCATTGACCAGTTCTGAAATTAACTATTACTCAAGGCGTTACATTAATATTATAGGTTTCGATGTTA
>WJEZ01003051.1:0-11719 GCA_009869925.1 Thalassaphorura encarpata
CAACACGGGCAATAATGTTCATTTTAATTACATGTCTAGCAAGTAGTTGATGAAATTAATGTTTAATGTCTTCGGGTTTTATAGTTAAATTTAAGTCATCAAAGTCGGGCTGTGCTGCAGAGGAAAGGTGACTCAATACCTGCTATCGTCAATACGAATAAGACTGTTTAATTTCCTCAAGGATTCAGGGATAAGAATAAATGCATTACTTGCTGAATCATTTTACTTATCTAAAAACCTTAAGTTGCCCAAATGCTGAAATGGATTTGCCAATACGTACAACCAATTCTCAAGTACGTTTGCTACCTTGAGGAAAACAAAAATTAACAAATTGCTATCACCTCGAACTCCAAACTCATTAGTCAGAACAACAAATTGCATTTCAGTATTCTTGCTTAATTCACAAGACTTCGCGTCAACCTGATGAGAGATGGAGAATATAATTAGGGTAAAATCATAATTTTTAGCAGGTTTGAAATATTGCTCAAAACAAACAAATAATACATTAGAGTACAAGTACAAATAATTCAGGCATTGCAATGCAACTACAATTAGGAATATGCTAAACTACTATCATCAGATTTTCGTAACCTTGAACAATATTTGCCTAAGCTCAAAAATTTATAAAACCTAAAGTTACCTTTTGACTAGATAACGAGAAAAAATGTGGATGTGAATCCTATCCTGAGCAAACCCTGTACTCACGGAAAAATTCTCCAGATTCATTGAATTTTCAAGTTGTTCAAGAATTTGCGACTTGATGAAAACCTGTATAATTCATGAGAAAAATGTAAAATACATGAACGAACGAGTTAAAGAGGATAGGATCACATCGTGACAAGCTCTGGAATTTTCCATATTCCCATCTCGTCCCAGTTAATTGAAAATGCTTGCTTTGCATAGTGAATTTTTACTTATTTTTTTGTGTGGTTATGGTTAAAGCTTAAAGCTAAACCTCAGAATAAATCCACCCACTTTCTGTCCAGTGAGATAAAAAATCAAAAGATAGGTGCTGTATCATGCGGGGGAGTAAGTGAATGAGGCGAAAATGAGAATATTATTATAGCAAGCAACCCAGGTGATGTGATGTAATACATTTTGACTTGCACTTTTATTTGCTAGACTATATTCACATATGAATCTTCTAATGTGAAACGTAAATAAAAATCAACGAAGCATGACTAGACAGACACTTGTATACTCTGAACACAATGATGTGCATAACATTAAGTTTTGATTATGTAGTCTGTTCTGTCTGCTCTGGACCTTGAGGCTTAAATTAAAATTAGGATTCTAATCCAAATGGCTAACGATTTGAGTCAAAGTCAACTGTGGAGAATGCGAGTAAAAGGCAAAAGACAAATTAATCTAAACTAAACTTTCCATGATTCAAATATAAATATCTACATAATCTAACGCTGTGTTGTATAAGTCTTAAGATTGAGTTGAGTTTGAGAGAAAGAAAAAAATGACTATTTTAGGAAATGTGAAAGGATCCGACACTTGACTAATATGGTTTTCTTCAATCATCTTGATGAACGAATTGAGTCCATGTCTGTCTGTCATTCATATTTCATTGGACAAATTACACTACAAATTCACTTCATTGCGAGTTACATCTACATCAACTGCTAGGAAATCATTATTTACATTAACTTAGCTGGAAATCTGCTCCAGAGTAAATATCAGACCAACCAGATTATGAATCATTTTAACTGTATACCCCATAAAATTCCTGTATAACCAAAATCTAACATACAGAGGAAACATTCTTTATGATTTGACCATATTCAACTGTTTCAATTATTTGTCTAATTTTGTACAAAAATTAAAATGTTTATGGCGTGCACTGTCACGGTCAAAGGACACGCTGCAGATGGTCTGGCGGATTCAACAAACATATTACAGACCAAAGATCATGTTTTGGATTTCAGAGCCCATTTCAAGTTGTTTTTCATTGCAGTAATTTGTTTTTAAACACTGCAGAATGAAGTAATCTCAATTCCTAGTTTTGCATCTGTACATAACATAAACCTACTCTTCTAGGTTATCCTGCCCTATTATTACCGATTTCAGTCAATTGTTCCATTTCATTCCACCATTCCTTGCTATTCCAATTCTACCCAGTAATTTCTAAACAAACAAAAATCCGGCCTAGCCAATCTAATTCCATTTGCAACCTTTAGGAGATGTACAAAAATGTTTGGGCTACGCAGCAGCAGCTACACAAAACACAGCAAGAAAGGAATCCCATATGCCTAAAGCCCTTAAATTGTTGTCATGTCTAAAACTATAATGTGTACGTAAAATATAAAATGCTGGTTGAAAGGAAAAGAGGCTTTCCCACCCTCCTCGGAGATTCATCATCCACGAAGGACGGCTGTTTCTTTTTTCCCAACACTTNCATCCACGAAGGACGGCTGTTTCTTTTTTCCCAACACTTTGCATTGCGTTGGTCTGGCCTTTTGGTTTGGTTTGTCAGTTGCTTTTCTGGTCTCAAACTCTGCGAGCGTATTTCATCAACCGTTGCTTCGTTTTCTTCATTCCCTGTGTCAGTCAACAACGTGTTGCGAAATTAACTAATCTCTGCCCTGTGAAAGCAATCGGTAAGAAGTTTTGACAACTTTTTTTTGCAAATAGATAGGTTTCTGGAACTTTCATGTCAATTTTTCTGCATGCATGTACACGAAACCTGTTGCTTTTGTGGATTTTCGAATTAGGAATTCAGAGTCCCTGCCACATGCCAGATTATCACGGATTTGTCAATTTAATTATTCATTTTTAAGGTTCTACGTTGCTGCATTTTCTTCATTCACTGTGTCAGTCAACAACGTGCTGCGAAATTAACTAATCTCTGCCGTGTGAAAGCAATTGGTAAGAAGTTTTGACAACTTGTTTTTGCAAATAGATAGGTTTCTGGAACTTTCATGTCGATTTTTCTGCATACATGTACACGAAACCTGTTGCTTTTGTGGATTTTCGAATTAGGAATTCAAGAGAGTCCCTGCCACATGCCAGATTATCACGGATTTGTCAATTTAATTATTCATTTTTAAGGTTCTATCTTTGATAAAGAGTTAGTTTACTCTTTCTTTGATACTGACCGACCCCAGGGAATTGTATCTGATTTTGTTGAGAAATGATTCTTAACAAGAGGGACCATTATTTGAGAGCTTACTGACGTAAATCGAGCAATCTAAAATCCACTGCGCACTTCCTCCTCATCAATAGTTTTATGGATTATTAGGAAATCCCTTTCCTCTTTAAATTTGTGGTAGTAAACCGTGACCGTGAATTGTACCGACCAGAGGAAAGTGCTGAGGATTGAGGAATCGATTTTTCAAGTCTATTTTTGCTCCAAATTCGCATCTGCTCGCCGTACCCAGGCCAGGCGGGTGCTTAGCTTAGGCACTTTTATTGTTTATTGTCCTTCAACCTTGACCCATTTCTTGTGTACATGTATTCCCATAATTGGTCCGATTTTTACCTTCACTTTTCTTTCACCTGATTACAGATTCAGTGACCGATCACTTGACTTTTGTTCACTCTACAGCACAAGAAGGAACAACAAATAACAAGATGCCAAACTGCCCAAAGTGCGAAAAACCCGTTTACTTCGGTGAGAGTTTTGATCTGTTGACTTGTAATTGTACATGTTCATTTGTTCTTATGAGTATGATAATTATTATTTGACTCTAATGTGTAATGATCCTTTTGTTCTTCCTTAATAACAAATTGATGGGCTGTGCTGGCTGGTTAGGTTAAGCTCAAAAAGGATTTTCCATTTCCCAATACGATTATTCATACATCTACCTTCCTTGTCATCAAGTTTCATTTTCAATTTTTCTCATGTTAAAAAATCATATTGGATTTGACATTTGCATACAAATTATACATCTTTTCATATATTGTTTGTTTCACATTTAGAAAGTTATTATATCAGACCGAATTGGCAAATGCCTAATAAGTAACTGCACTGCACGTTTTGCTTTTAAAATGGCAAGAAGAAAAAAAATGACGAGATCAGGTTATTTTAACTGCGTAGGCAGGCAATCTGAAAAACTAAAGCCAATAGGAAACTTGACCATGAGTAAATAGTGGAAAATTTGGAAATCATTTTGGCAATTCCAATTTCTAATTAGTTTACGCATTCGTGGAACACGCACAATGAAATGACAAGTTTATTTGCGCGGCTTTGGGAGGGAGCTAAATAAAAGCTTAACTATTCAACAACTCCGCCAAAGTGTGACGGACGGAACGGAGGTAGTCGAGTCTTTCAATTTATTAAAGTGGGGAACGAAACCAAGAAAAGAATAATAACATTATTTTCGCATCTTCAATTCAAAAACTTAAGCTGAGGGCTACGGTCGGACAGGACAAGTCTTTTAATTTAATTTACATGCTGCACGGTTTCTTTACATGTGCGGTTTTAATTCAAAGTCTCGAACCGGCCGGCCGTCAATAGAATANGAGGGCTACGGTCGGACAGGACAAGTCTTTTAATTTAATTTACATGCTGCACGGTTTCTTTACATGTGCGGTTTTAATTCAAAGTCTCGAACCGGCCGGCCGTCAATAGAATAACAGGCATGCAGGCACCCATATAAACAACTAATGAAAAATCTTATTGACTAGCTCGTGAATGTTGAAGAGAATAGATGAAATGAAGAAAGCAACTTTCAAGTGAAATCTCTTTCACTTGAATGAATTCAAAATTCTGAATCAATTATTATTTTTAGCTGAGCGGAAATCATCGCTTGGAAAGGATTGGCATTCAGCTTGTCTTCGATGCGAGCGTTGCAACAAAACTTTGACACCTGGATCACACGCCGAACATGAGGGTTAGAATAATATGTCAAAAATGAAATTATGGCTATGAACACAAACCTAACCCTTACAATTTATATTAATTTCAGGAAAGCCCTACTGTCACAAACCATGCTATGCTACACTCTTTGGACCAGCAGGTAAGAAAATGATCAAATGTTTGCTTAATATCTTTAGTACTGAAGCAACGGCAATTGTCGCCCTTTTTAAAAACGTTATAATTCTATGCGAAACGGAAATATCCATTTGACACAGCTCAACATTAACTTTTATGTGTGTTCCTCGGCACCTAATATTTGCTATTATTCATCTCTTTCTATAGAGCACTAACTTTTTATCTCTTCCGTCCAACTTCCTCTCACCTTACATATTTTATCTCTGTAAAAATGTCAACCAGGGAAATTTATTTCCTGGTAAATATGGAATTTCCTACTTTCATTTAGTTCTAGTGTTCTTTGCACTATGCTTGAATCATCTGAAGAACTAATTATGTTCTAAGCTGTTCACCTAAGTGACCCATGCCCCCATGTAGTAACCATGTAACGTGTGAATTTTTTCCAGGGTATGGACATGGTGGAGCTGCCAACTCATTTATCTACACTAAACCCGAACCAACTGCTGCAACCAATTGAAGAAATTAATTCCACACATCGTACACATTTCCATCTGACGCAATTCTCGAATTAATTCCACGGTGTTATTCCATTTTCTATTCAACTGGGTACATTATTCTTTCCCGTCAACATTTGACCTTCGTTTTTTCTACACTCTAGTTCAACTTGACTCTAGCTTAATTACTATGGTTAGACGTAAGTACGTACAACATTCCAGTTTCTGTTTTTGAAAAGGACCAATTTTATTTGTCTTTCTCTTTCACATATTAATTAGCATAGGCTTCAGTATTAGGTAGATTAAAATGTAATGTACGTTCTAGAAGTAATTATTGTTGGGGACACTACTATGTGTACATGACAAAATCAATCTTCCGTGAAATAAGAGTTCACCTAAACTAATTACAGACTACAGAGGAATGGACTTTCCAGTTAAACTTGATTGGCTAGCTAATTACTGACTTGATGAGCGCCTTATGAGCAAAAAGAAATTATTCTGGCTGTGGATATATATTTTCCAATATGGATTTTATGGCATTTTATCAGGAATGGTGCTCTAAAGTGAAATGATAATAAAATTGTCCAATAAATTGTACCTTACCTAATGAGAAGTAAAGTAAAATTAGATGAAATTATAAATTCAGCAAATTTTTGCCTAGAAAGGGGCACTTTAGTGACAAGTGGTTAGAGTTTCGATTCTCTCAGAAAATATCAAAAATACGTAACGTTCCTGGAAAGTGTACTAATTGTAATTCTATTATTCTGTAATCGCTAAATGAGGTAGCTATGTAATGAGCAGATTCTACAGTACAGTGTACTTCTAACCCTGAGTAAATTAAGACTTGATGTTGTTAAAACAAGCCGTTCTTGAGTTAATCAATTATTTTCTTAAACGTGTCAAACGTGACAAACTGATCAGTGCCAACGAGTTGATAAGTGAGGAGGAGTTGACCATCTCTTGACACATTCCATCCTTCCCATGTTCCACTCCTCTTCTGCAGAATAAAATGCTGAGCATACTGGGAAATCCCACATTCAAACAAAAAATTCTCCACTGTCCAAAATACGCTCAAACCCCGTCCGTCTGGTCTTGTCCGATTGAAATTTTGAATAAATATCCAGGTTGCATTAGTTTTTAAAATGCTTGATAGGAGATCATGTTCAACGCGAGCGGTGGTGTTGACACGAAAGGTCACAGCAACATTTGTAGCATCAAATCCCTTGTGATAATTTTCAGCAAGAGATCGGTCCAATTTACAATAATGAAAGTACAAATTGTCCAGGACCAGTTTTGGATGAGTAGTACTTGCAGGGTAATTGACATCAGAAAATCGGATGGTTAAATTCTTCAAAGTAGGTGGAAGAAAACTCCAAGCCCAAGTCCCTTGGCCACTCACATTTCCAACATTTCCCATAAATGTATTCAATTCCCTCAGATGCACTAGTTTTTTAAATTTCTCAACTAGTTTGGTATACGATGTATTGAAATCCTTGATGTTATGAATATAATTGAAATTTAAATGTGTCAATGTATCTGGTAGAGCTGCCAAATCAATTTTCCATGCACTAACAGCTAATTTCAAAAGGAAAAAATCTTCTTGTAAATTTCGTACAAGCTCTGGGCTAAACTTTAGCATTGAATTGAGTTCACCATTAGCATGATTAATTCCAAATAACTTGACCCCATCCACGATTATGTGAATATCAGTGTCCAAGTCAGAAATATCTTCAAGACCCCAATCTGGTTCGTCCTTGTAGAAAAACACAAATGAGGTCAAGGAACCTTCATCAAATCCATGGAGAAACTCATCCACTTCACTCCATTTGCTAAATATGCTGTGATTTGAGAATTGCAAGACACCAACTTGATCCAAAATAAATTCTGAGAGTTGAGGCAGCCGGACTTTGGACTCAAATTCTCCAGTAATATTTACTTGAACCATTTTCAGAGATTTTAGCTTGGAACAATGTCGTAAGGAATCCAACAGAGTTTGTGAAGACAATTGAACATATTCCAGTTGAATTGTGGATAAATCAGCTTGTTCTTCAGGAGGAATCGTCCTTAAGGTTTTGAAATTATTGGGGGATCCAATGAGCATGAAAGATTTTGTGTTGTCCATATTCGTCACGATCAATGAGATGGTCTTTGGGATGACTGGAATTACATCTGGAGTTTGTTTCATTATTTTTGTAGTGGTAGGACTTGTAGTTGTGTAAGGGTTTCGCATTTCATTAACCAATTTTGTTAATTTCATGACAGCCACTTCAACTCTTTGTTGTCTTTCTTCCAAATCCGATAGTCTCTTGGATTTGTCTGTCCATTCTGCTTCGAATATTGACAACGTTTTCTTAACTCGCCGATCGTTCTCATCCAACTGTGCACTTAATTTGGAGAATTTTTCATTCAAATCAATTTTTAGCTTTTCTTCAAGCGTATCTAAATCTTTCTGGATCGTGTGAATGATTTGAGTTTGACCCTGTTGAACCAATTCACAATAGCACACATTGTGTGCCAAAATGACAGCAAAAATGCAACAAATTGACAAATTAATATTCATTGTAGCACATTAAATTAGCGAAGTGAGCTGAAGAACAGCAACTGCTTCATTTCATGGTGTCTGGGCCTAAAGTATACTGGGCAGAGGTTAGAGAATTTGCAATTGAACTTGACCTCCGTGTTTGGAGATTATAGTTCTGTAACTTTGACTAGTGTCGTTAGGTCATGGCTAAAGATAGGCTGGTTTTCATATGCCAAATGAATGGAAAGAAGAATATTAAGTGAAATAAGACTACATTAAAATTCTGATCTCATATATTTTGAGAAAAGTTAGTATTTACAGAACTCATATTTTAAAATATTGTGTATTAGTCAATTTCACTTACTTTTCTAGAATATTGATAATAGAATATTACAATTTGATTGTTCAGCTATTCAATCCAAATTCTCTATGATAATACACTAGTAGATTTAAATGTTATTTTCGCTATTTAATATACCTAGACAGGTTCGGGCCACGCTAAGCTGAAATGGATTATCAGGGGCATTGCTTATTTAGCTCAGATACTCTAGCTAGTATTTTATTAGAATTAAAACTATTTAACGGGAAATAAATCTTCGAAACTTCGTCTCATTTGCTCCCTTAGTTGGACGATACAGTATTTGTGTGGTTGGATTAGCACATAAACAAGTATTGGAAGATAGAATCTTCATTTAAATGCTATTGCTAAGTTTCTTAAAAGTGCACACAGTAAAAAACTAGAATGCAACTTCAAAAATCTGACAGCGAACCAACCTCACATGCATGATTAGTGTGTTCCTATACTTAAACAAATGAACAGGTTGAAGAATTCAAGTCAACAAGTATATTGATGAGTTTAAATTGTCAAAGCCATTGAGTTTTACCATACTGACAATAATTAATTAAATGCTGATAACCGATTGGCCTTTCTGAAGAGCTTACGAACTGGCGTGATGGAGTCGTTCCAGGAGTGATCTGCACATTTCGCTGTCCCTAGCCATAACGAAGAAGCTGGGCACTCCATTAGATGGAAGAACAAACCTGTTGTTACAAAATCATATTAATTTTCGAGTACTTAAACTTTGAAGGACAACAAAGTAATGGTCTTACAATTTATGTTGAAGGATTTGACCAATACTGTGTTCCGGATTGATTTTCGTATGACCACCAGTCTGAAAATTCACAAAGTACACATCCACAGTGTCTGCATGATATTCATTGTCCCTGTCCCAAGCAGGTCTATCGTTTTCCAAGATTTCACTCAAGTGGTCCACGAAGCTGGAAGAAAAAATAATATTCTTAATGAAATCAATAAGGTTAAATATGACAAGGAAACTTAACTTACGTGCTATCTTCATGGAATGCTTCAATAAAATCCGACTGAGAATATTGTGGATAGTGCAGCAAGACTGGCCAAGTCAACCGATCGTCATCTCCAATTTTGACAGTTCTTCCTTCAAGTTGTTCAGAATCGGTAGTGAGAAAATTTTTGTTTCGACAAACTATTTTCCTTGCATCAATGTAGCTCATAATTTTCTCGTTCATTTTGCAGTGAGCTTTCTGCTCGGCTGCACTTTTTCGCTCTGCAGCATTGTCCGTTTTCTGGTCAAAATAACTTATAAATTGTATTTGATTTTTGATAACATGTCAAATATTTTCATTACCTTCTTCCTGATTGCGAGTAATCTCATTCGTCGAATATCAGCATTGTCAGGCTGAATTTTATCTCCAATGTCACAAAAATGAAGGACGCGTTTCCATTTGGCCAATTTGACACAACACTCGACTGCCTTGTAGACTGGCTTGAAGTAATCATTTTTTAGTTTCATAGCTTTCTCACAGTCAAGTAAAGCGGATCTATAATTTTGAATGTAAAAATGTGCAGCTGCACGATTGTTGTAAAGCTGTGCTGTTAATTCAGGATTGGGATTTGGATTGTTTGGAGACTCCGCATTCCGAATTCCTTCTGTGAAACATACAATCGCAATGCGATATTTCTTTAGCTTGAAATGAAAAAGTCCATCTTCCTTGTAATTCTTGGCAAGCTCATCTGGGGTATTTTCATCTGGAGAGTATTTCAAATCCTGCAAAGCTGCAATCAGGGGCGGAACTGGAAATAAAAGAACAAACCAATCTGGAATGCTAAAATAAAGCAATGTTAATGCACAAAATTACTTTACCAACCTGGTTCACCCTCCTTGGGTGCTTCCTTCATGAAAAATGGATGTTGCTTAAGCTCCTGTGAAATTACAAAGAAATTAATTAATCATGATTTATATATGCAAGCCAATCTAATATGTTTACAACTAAAAGAATAGTGTACATAAAGTCGTGCATTTGTCCTCAAACACTAACAAATTACAATAATTGTGTATTTTGCGAAAATTCATCAAGTGATAAATTCAATGTGACAATATGCTCTTTTTATGAAGAAATTATTTAGAACGTTTGAGATGAGTGCACCCATTAGAATAAAGTAATAAATTCGTGATACTCCTCCCTAAACGTAAATATTGCCCAAATAATATTTTACAAATTGTTCAGACAATGCGCATCGAACTGGAAGCAATTTCATTCCTTTACAAAGAACAGGAGGAAGAGGATATCATGGCTGCTATTCATGATATTCAGTTAGGAGTACAGAAAGAAAATACTCCAGAGTTCATTGTTGAACAATTTGGCTATTGGTCTGTGGCTGTAAATCAGATATTTGGTTTCTTTCCATTCCAATTTTCCCATGGTTTGATCAGATTTAAGTGGTGTAGCTTTCCAGCGTTAATAGCAATCTTTCACATAACTGGAGTCATTACATTTGGTTTTACGAGTTTCTTTGTTGGGAAAGACTATGTCAACCAACTGACGGGATTTCACTCTGGAACGGAACTCTTCGCTCACAGTTTGATGTGTAAGTACAAGTAGGAATGCTTTTTCGTACAAATCTGTATAAAATATTGTAATTCATAAGGGAACGCTCACAATGTCATTGGACTAGTGGCACGAGTAAACTCATTTTGGCAGAAAAATGATTTAGTTGAATTCTGGAAAGAAACCGTGGAAATTCTTGAAAAACTTCTTCGTTTGGACCCTGATAATAGCGTCGAAGTCCGTTTAAAGGGTGTGAGCAACAGAATCAATAAAGTCATGATCACCCTGATTGTAGCTAGCATCATTCACTCTGCTCAAAAAATAGCTTTTGGGTTTTATGGACCAGTTGAAGTCAACCCCGCTTCAATATTCACTATTGCTGGAGTGCATCTTTCGAATGTATTTATCGGCTTATACTTTGTCCATTGTTTTCTTCAAACATTTCTGTTAGATCTTTTCAATATTGGGTTCTCATTTATAAGAAATCAATTAGAAAGAGAAACTTTGGCTGTAGAATGGCAAGAGATGAAACCTGCTTTCTCGACTACCAAATCAGAAACATTTCATTTTTCGCAAAGTCTTGGCAAAATCGAAGCATGCATTACGCTATATTCCCAACTTGAGAACCATATTGACAAATTTAGTAGAGTATTTTCAACAGCGTTCATACTAGATTTGACCAGTTGTGTCACGAGCCTTCTAAGCTATGGATTTTTTGTTTGTCTTTGGCGTCCTGAAAGAGGGTTGGACTTTTTGGCCATAATTTGCTTTCCTATCGCCCTTAATTTCTCAGTCCTATATCACATCTGCACACAAGCTGAGGATTTAATTAGTTCTTCAAAAATGTGTATTCCACTGTTCAAAAAAATCTGCTATCCGGGATTCACATCTGAGACG
>WJEZ01003052.1:0-11719 GCA_009869925.1 Thalassaphorura encarpata
CTTGATGTAAGCTCCGTCTCCTTAATATTCTCCTTAATATAGCTTGCTTTAAATTGACAACTAATGGAATGTTTTGATCCGGGAGAGATTTCGATGTATTCCTTGTTAAAGGGATGCGTAAATCAACCAACTGACTCCCCGACTATCCAATTCTTCCTGACTTCTATCCACCAACTCATGATAGTCTACTTGTTTTAATCTAGAGAAAGACTACTCGACGCAAGAGCGTCTGAAAGTCTTTTGGATTAGGTTCTTTCCTGCTTAAGGATAATTTATCTTACATGTATAGGTATACCATAAATTTTGATTAGACAAATGTAGGTTAGTAGATAGGTAGGCGCCCTTGCCTAATTTCATTAAGGTTGCTGTTAAATGAAGGAGACATGAAGGACTTTTTGTATCTACAAATTTTGCCCAAATGAAGCTAGAGATCAAAAGTAGAATCTTCATTAACTTTCGAAGCTTACATTGTTGAACTGGATGCAAAAGTTGTTTTTGTTCTCCTGGGGGTATAGGATAATTGATTGGAGCATTTTATGTTTCAATATCACATGTACAAGCAAATGTTTAAAAAAACATGATTTTACAGGTGACACCAGCCTTGGCTAAGCTTCTCCTTCATAACATGGACTGGTCCTTGGTTGACATTGTGCGACATTACCAGAGTGATGCCATCGGTACCCTTCTTGCTGCTAAGGTAAAGCCACCCGAGTTGAAGGAGACATCTCATATCCCGGCCCATACCCTTTTCTGTTCTGTCTGCATGACAATTCACCCGAAGGATATATTCAAAGCATTAACTTGTGGTCATCAATTCTGCAAGGATTGCTGGAATACACATTTTGAAATTCAAATACTTGAAGGAGTCACTACAGGTATATTTTGGAAAACCCTGAAGTCCAACTAGCTTCAGTTCTTCTTCTAAGAGCCGATATTATCTTTTTCACGTACAGTTATAGGTTGTATGGCACAAGGCTGTGTTGTGCTCGCCCCAGAGGACTTTGTTTTGTCACTATTAACTCGTCCGAATATAAGGGAGAAATATCAAAGATTCGCTTTTCGAGACTACGTCAAGTCACACCCAGAGCTGAGGTGAGTGAAACTATAATGCATTTTATTCACCAGAATTGTGAGTCTGAAAATAACAACATTTAAAACCAAACTTTGACCTTAGTAATTATATCTCATGTTTCTAGGTTTTGTCCTGGCCCAAATTGTGATATCATTGTTCGCTCCAAAGAACGATTGGCCAAAAGAGTCGTGTGCCATCAGTGCAAGTCATCCTTTTGGTAAGTAGAGTGAGAATGTAATTAATTTCTATCAAAATTTTCGCCCTGTAATAGAAAAATTGGGTGTTGATTAAAATAGCTTCAAATGTGGAACGGACTACCATGCCCCGACGGACTGTGAGGTTATCAAACGATGGCTCACAAAATGTGCCGATGACAGCGAAACTGCGAATTACATCAGTGCACACACTAAAGATGTGAGTTGCAGCCTAAAATTAAGTTCGAATTTCTAGCATTCCGAAATTAATAGGGAACTGGGCAAAGGATTTCATTTTAATGGTGCTTTGAGTCAGTCACTCAAAATAATATTTCTCACAACGTTCAATAGCTTTAGTGCATTTCCACTATACCAATTTTTTTAGAACTTCGTAAGTAATTTCATTTGTCGATGCCAAACAGTTGGACCATCGTGTGACTAAAATATCTATTTATTAACTTAATGCATTCGTTATTAACTAGTGTCCAAAATGCCACATCTGTATTGAAAAAAATGGTGGGTGCAACCACATGCAATGCTACAACTGCAAGCACGATTTCTGTTGGATGTGTCTTGGGGACTGGAAATCTCATGGATCCGAGTACTACGAGTGTTCAAGATACAAAGAAAATCCAAATATCGCATATGAATCCGTTCACGCACAAGCTCGGGAAGCCCTGAAGAAATATCTCCATTACTATGAAAGGGTAAATTCTAACTAATGATACTTTGTTTGGCTGTCATTATGACTGTTTCTTTGTTGCTGTCCGTTTTTCATTTGGATTTGAGTCTTTCTTTCTGTACTATTTCTTACATAGTTCCATACATATTGATCTTGTTACTGTTTGAGTATATTATAGATATACAATACACCAGATTAGCAGATTATATACAATTTAAGATGATATATTGCAGTGGGAAAATCATTCGAAGAGCTTGCGATTGGAAGAGCAAACACTGCAACGGATAAAGGACCGAATTGAAGTCAAGGTAAAAAACTTTTAAATATAATTCTTAGATGCTTTATTATTAACTTCCATTAGGTATAAGCATGCTTGTCTATTCGCATATTCTGTGCCGCAAGCTGGAATTAAACGGGTTGAATTCAGTAAAGAGAGAGAAAAAAAGGAAAGATTTATCACGTTATGACACGAACAACTACAACTTTCCTGATATATATATACGCTGGATTCTGTCGAATTTAAAATTGAAACCTTATGAACCTTGAATAATTTTAGGTTATGGAGTCTGCAGGGACATGGATAGATTGGCAATATCTGTTGGACGCGGCGAACTTACTTGCCAAGTGCCGTTACACTCTCAAGTATACATACCCATACGCTTATTACATGGAGAGTGGCCCAAGGAAAGAATTATTTGAATACCAGCAAGCTCAACTGGAAGCCGAGATTGAAAACCTATCCTGGAAAATAGAAAGAGCAGAAACTACAGATCGTGGAGAACTTCAAAATCAGATGGATATAGCGGAAAAAAGAAGGACTATCCTCTTGAAAGATTTCTTGGAGGTTTGATGCTCTGATCGTTACCTTAAACAAGCCAAATCGAGAGACTACGATTGCATCTAGCTTCTCAAATCAATCCGCAAGTCATGTCATTCTTCTGTACTCTTAATGTACGAGAGATTGTTCATTTCGAGACTTGTACCCTCTGCGGTCTGTGCACGTTTAATCGACTGATTATCTTCTATCATTAAATGCTAACTTGGGTTTAACCTGAATAAATCAAGACATTGCTAAGTGATGAACTGAACAGTTTTTGTTGCCTAAGGTGTACTAGCGTTCTTCAACATTCTTTTTCTTTTTTGGAATTTTTCCTTCCAAGTGCTCTAGTTTAGAATCATCATAAACTTTATGCAGTTCTGAGATTTGAGAAAACTTATTTATAAGCGCCAACGCCACAGAGATTACTCAGCTTTATACATCTTTCGTGCTCTGTTGCTTTTAAATCTGATTATTGCCAACTATTTTTCTTGGTTTCCTGTTTAGAGTTATTGTCCTGCTCAAAGTAGAATTGAGCACCCTGCCGCCTCCTGAGCAAAACTTTGCAAAAATTAGTGTTTTTCACGGTTAGAAGGCATTACGTCTTATGGGAATTCAAAGCTTCCTGTTTGTTCCAACTTATTGCAAACTCAGACTGTTGGCCTATTACTTGTAATGCTATTAGTTTGGGTAAAAAGGTAGACATATAAAGGGATCGAACTCCCATACTAAGGGTGTAGATAAACATCGATTCCTTCGAGCCTTGCTGAGGGCGCACATGAAGATATTCAGAAAAAATGTCTAACTAGTTTTTAAGTAACGTCTGAGTGCAAAAAAATGATGCCAGACCATGGTGCCTAAAGTATCCCGAGAAATCCAATCGTTTTCATATCCAGGGCAGGTGCTGAGATGGGAGTCTTGAGAATTGCTTGTTCAGTGACTACTCCTTCTACCTTTATTTTTATTAAATCATATAAAAATTTAACAAAAAATTTTCGAATATCTGACCATTGTAATTAGCTATTTAAACATCTCGCAAAAATGAGCTCATTGTGTAAAAGAACTCAATTCGCTTCAGCTAATAATGACAGCAGTGATACGGCAAAGAGACGCAAAACATTGTTGGAGTCAGTTTATTGATATTATAAGTCAAGTAGTTTTGTATAAAAATGATTAAAAAAACAGCCGCCTTTCACTGGCTTCGCACTAGTTATAAACTTCAAATGCACAGTTCAACTTTACAACTCCTAACGAATGTCGCAGTGCATACTATTCTAATCTTAATAGACAACAACGTTAATCATGGACAAATAAACATGCTGACCTTTACCAGTAAAGTCACTGAACAATATTTATATCAACGAGGGCGAATAACGAAATATCAAAAATATGACTTCAAATCGTCTGGGGAAGTAAATTTTTTTTTCGAAGAAATTCCACACCTTCTGGAGTATTCTCTAGGCCTACGATTTCCACGATTGGGAATATCTTGAAACAACTCGGATGTAATTTCTTCCTTCCTTGGCTGTTCGTATGATACTGCGTTCTCATCAGATTATAAATGTGCTTCTTCCACATATATTTAATACAATCTCTTTCAGGTAACTTTTTCACGCAAACTGAGACATCTCGACAGCCATTCAGCAAACTGCACGCTCGCAAACTCAAACCTAAAACCAATACCAATCTATGTCATCTTGAACATAATGAGAGATTACGGGCAGCTTGATCGTGAAATATATAATGTAAAGTTTAATGTAACGTTTAATAGAGGTTAAGCTTTATATGTATTATTTACCCAACGTAATTTCCATGTACCGGACCAGTCTTTGGGTTCGATTGAAACTGAAATTGTGAACATAATGATCCTTTTTGAATTTCATTTTCCTCGATATTGTGGTGGGCCACTTCTGTTTGTGTTCTCTCACGTAGAAGCGATTAGTCTGGGGAACGCAAAATTGTTCATACTTCTGAACAGCTTCCGCTGGATTTTCACAGACGCCCAATTTCGACTCTAATGCAAGTTTCTTTCCAAGCTTGGAGGTTATTGGTAAAGGATTAGAACGAAGAAATGAATTAAGCTGACATCTTCGTGCTCTCCCCCTTTTCAAATTTACTGGAGCACCCAGCGTGATACTCCTATCATTGGATTCACATGATTGTTCCTCGCTAATGACAACCTCCTCGGACTCAGTTGATGACATTGTCTGCAGTCCTAACAGGTTTAGGAAGCCCATCTATTTAATTTTGCAAAACGTTTGGAAAAAACCGTGTACGAATTAATTTTATCCGTTTAGCGAAAAGGTACCTTCCGGCTGGAATTATTCATAGTATCGCTCTCCTCTTCTGGCCTTAAGTACTGAAATGTAGGAGCTCTTTCACAATACTGCTCATGTTCCTAATGAAGTACAGGGCTTGATTGATCTGTATAATACTGAAGTTGATTTGTATAATGATTTTACCGGTTACCTTAGCAAATTCTTCACATGTGAATAACTTTTCGCAGTAACTACAAGGCAATCGTTCAGGGGAAAGGGTAGAAAGCGAGGGGCATGATCTCTGTTTACGCGATGGAATCTTCGAGAGCAGAGATCGGTGATGAAGATGTTTTGGTTCCGCTAGGATGGGTAGAGTTGTAGTAGGTTCAGTGTTTCTACACGCTCTGGTTGCATTTCTACGTCTTGTGGAACTTGCGTCCTCGGACACAGTTTCCAAAACTGGACGATGAACAGTCAATGGATTGACTTTACCGAAGGGAACACGAACTTGATTAACTCGGTCTTGTATAATTAAATTCAAATTAGGAAGCACCACTACTGGGCTTAGTCTTTCTAGGCTCCTCCTGGACAAAGGTACTGTTGATTTGGCAATCCGAAGCGCACAATCTTTGTTGTTAGAAATGATCCTACCAGAATAATACTGATGGGGGTCAGGATCACTTTGATGAGAGTTGTTCAATTCCGACTGACAATCCTGAAACAAAACAAATTTTCTTATTAGACGAGTCGACATTGCCGAGGTTTATAACAATATTACTGAACCATTGTTCGCAAACAAACTAGCAAGACCCTTCGCTGTGTATTTGTTTCAGATCAGTTTATCCTGTTATTTGTTGCAGCAGCACTTGGAGCTCATAACAAAATACGATTGGATTGAAGATTCTACAGGGAATATTATATTATGAATCGAGACAACCTCTTTTCAATAGTAAAAAATCTGAGCTAGTATTAACTCTTTCATTTCCGACTAATTACTTAAACTTTATTGAAACGCTGCAATCTCTGGTGATATAAAGGAATCCCTACTAGATTTGTTCGTTTACGACTTTACGAGTATTCACACTACGCAAACGAAATTTGAAATTAAATGTCTGGTATATCTATATCTCTCAACTCTACTCACACTGACATACACAAGGAATAGAATAAGTCAGACTTTGTCTTTACAAGGAACACTGAACACTTAAGAAAATTATTTGTACATAACTACGCTCATGGTGACCTTGATTAAATCATTACGTGATTGTGTTGAGATGACTATCTTAAAGTAGTGAAAAGTTGCTTTACTGTTTTACCATGTCAGATTTTCCAGATTTGAAGTTTGGGAAGAGAACGAAGTTGTACCAGTCACAATGGGTGCATCGGAACATGGATTTTTAAAAAATATTAATATTATCAACAATAGCTTTTAATCTTCTGTATTTCAGCCGTATTATTATAGTTCTCGCTTCGGGAGAGACTGGATATAGGATACACTCACAGACTTTTTTCACTACTCAGTCCTCTCATCTCACTTGGCTTTCTCTCACCAGACAGCCAAAGCAAAGGAGGGATTTGTCCATCCTGTTCGTTGAGAGTCCGCTCAGACAGAGGCTAGGAACTCACAGCTTATATATTCGAAAAATCCGTCTATCCACAGTCTGAGTCTACACGTTAACATATAACAACGTGCCGTAGATGCACACGAGCAAAGAATGCAATGATGAATGCTGGTACAGCATTTCAGCCGTGGAGCCGTTCATGTAGGCTTTCAGCCTACATGTCGAAATTTTTTTACCAAATTCGATATTTCAACCCTTGACTCCCACTCTGCACCTTTGGTAAGATAAAACCGATTCAATTGGAAGAGCGCATATAAATTGAATACAATCAAAGCAACCAAGTTTCTAATGTAGCAAAACAATCACGTTTATCAGTCAGTAGTCCAAATGATGCTGCTTAAATTCCATTTTGAGAAAAATATTACTACTGAAGTTTTCAACCTGATTTCAGAAAAGTCAGATCTCGACCCGAAGGGGTGCACTTGGAGCTCGGGATCAGAAATCCATATTCCAATGGATTTGAAAATTCGAAAACAAATAATTGACAAGCAATTCCTTACTCCTCACGAAAGATCCGTTTGCATAATAATATTATTCGAACAACAGTTCATTCAACTAATATGTGGAAAGCTTTTTTCCCCATGTCAGCAAATCATCAAAGTAAAACTGTTAGACAGTTTTTTATTGGCACTGGAATTTTAATTCATTGTAGGTGTTCTAAAAAAGACATTTATCCGCACGTTCACATTGCCAGTTTTATTTGCTTTTATTTTAAAAAGTCCTCACGTGGTCCAACTCCTCGCAAGCGACAGAGAAACGGCTTATATGTGCGATTTCATCGTGGATAGATGCTCACAAGAAAATGATGTGCCAAAGTATCAGCCTACACTCAGTCAGCGCAGTAGATTTATCTATCTATCTATTTCTTGGGCACCAAATTCTTAATAAGGATACCCTGTTAGACAAAGTTTGGCTTTTAACATTTAAACAGTTGGATTCATTCAAGGACCTCGTGTTTGTGTTTCTGCAATGATGCGAGCTGGTTAAGACCTTGAGACTTGAGTGGAGCGTAATCAATTGTTATTTCGCCCTTGGAAAAAAATCACAAGTCCTAAGATTTCCACCTCGGATTCGTCGAAACAGCATTTGGTTCGATTACTTAGAAGTTAACATCAATTATAGACTTATTGAGTCAGTCAAAAGCATTTTTTATTTCGTCAAATCTTTTAAGACAATTATTAACAGTAATATAAATTTTTATAATTTCGTTCAGATTCTATTTCTCCTTCAGTAACAATTGCAAATCCTGGGGAAGAGATTGTATAATAGAATTTATTTGTAATTTTAACTTATCGTATATACAACTTTTTACTGGCAAATGAGCTTGTGATAATTGTTGTCTTAGTCTTAAAACCAAATCTACTGTTTCAACTTCATCCATATTTGATATCCATTTTGCAACATCCTATAAAATAAACGAATGATTAATTACTGTACATGTCGTAGGCCGTGACTGGGAACACTTTACCACTTCAGCGATGACTTCTAAATGAAGAGCTTGAAGTTTTTCTGCTGCTTCCTTGTACCGTAAATTGTACCACTCAGCGAAATTCGTGGATCTGAAAAATTTCTTGTATAGTCCAGACCATTCTCCCTTGACCCCGGAAGTCAGTTGTGGGCCGGAAGCGTCAAGTGTAGCGAGGAATTCTTCAGGGTTGAATGGTCTTGGCAATGGGGCCGCCTATGTGAGGAATTATTTCGTACTATTTGGACTTAAGTGTGTGTTTTATGTGTATTTTTACTTTGCAAGGGCAGATATTTTTCTGGAGAGGCATGAGACTCGCTATGTACCGCTCTAATGGTATCATGAAGCTTTCCGTAAGCTCATGTAAGTAGCGACGAAGAATAGCAGTCTGAACTGATCCCGGTCGTTGAGATTCCATTCCGGTTATAATTTTCTTTAATAAAGTTTTGTCTCTTTGCAAAAAAGGTCTGAAAATGCATACAAACAATGGTATAAAAGTACCAAACTATGTTAAAACTCTCAGAGTTGGCTGTTTACATTGCATCTAATAGAAATATACGAATGTGATTTACCTATAATTTGTACAGACACCAGGCTGCGAGTTCAAGGCCTTAATACTATTTGTTTTTCTAGCTGCGCCTGAAATAAAAACGAAACTTCATTGAGTACAAAATATTCCAAAATCCAATTCTCCAGCAGTGCAAAAATCAGAAACTCATGCGAAAATACAGAAAAAATACGATAATGAAAAACTGATGTAGTAGTAAGCCTTACTCTGTTTCAAGATCCGATTCTACTGCGTGTAATTATTCAAAAACTCTGTATTGTTATTGAATTGTTCACTACTTCATTTCTTATTTATATTTATTACGCAATTATGATCTGTTTATTAATAGTTAGCCGGGCTAACTTTTAACCCTGACAAACTTGACCGTGTAAAAAGTGATTAGTCTATTTCCGAGAAATCTTACCAGCAGTATTTCCAATCCGGATGATATGAGGCCAATGTTGCAGAGTTTTAGCAAAAAATGGATTTGTTACACCCAAAACCACTGGTGGGGGGGAAGTGGACTTCATCGTGTACTCCTGAAAGTCGCTGTCATGAATTGTAAAGTAAGGACGAAAATCGGCACAATAGCGAAGTGGAAAAACTGTGCTGCAAAAGAATACAACTCTTACGAACATAGTTTTGAAAATAGTAATTCCAAACTCTGGAAGTAATTTGTCAGGCATATCATATTCACAATATATATATTCTTACTTCACAAGAGCATTGACAGTATTTGCGCAGACATCTGGAACTGGTGCCATTACGACGATTGGCTCCGCAGTTAAAACCAATTCCCATATGAGGTGAATATGGGACAGTAGAGGTCGAAGTATTAAAAATAAATCGGGTTCATGAACCGACGATAATGCAATACGTTCTTGGGGGGGTTCCTGGAGAGTGGATTGAGGTTTTAGCTTGACAGGAGATCCGTTTACTCTTACACAGGTATAAGTCGGAATTAATATCTGGAAAAAACGAAAGCGGAACGACATGTCAGCATCCTTGAACAAAAAAACCTATCACTATTAGCACTTCTGAGTCGAAATTGATAGAATCTATATAATCTATAATTGATTGAGATAATAATCTATAATTTGTAGTCCTAGATATTTTCAAAAAATACAAACATATTACCATATATAAAGAGAGTAAACCCTGGTAAGATCACTCATAAATGAACTTGTATACCGTATTCGCCGGATTAGAAGTACAGTACGAAATTAAGTACATGTTCTTGTATTTTACAATTAAAAGTCCTATTCCTTAACAAACAAAACAATAGAAGTACAGTCCAAAATTGAAATACATGTACTCATTTTAGGTTTTGGCATTTACCAGCAAATGGAATGTTATGAGTGTAGATAGGGAAAGCTAGAGTAACTGTGATGCTGACTGCCTCAAGTGATGGACGAAAGTTCAAGCCTTTCGTGCTTTTTAACAGAAAAGACCAACAATGTCACTTTCAGATTCTAAAAATAAATTGACTTTGGCATTTAAGTTGCTTAAACCTTTCACAACATTGATGAGATGGAACTAGTGATAGCGAAATTGAGTAATTTGTAAAGATTTTGGTTTTGAATTCTTGAACGTTTGGCATCGAAACAATAAAAGTACAGTCCGAAATTGAAGTACATGAAGTTTTATTTTGCTTTTTAAGGTTTCACTTATCAACTGTTGAAAAAATAGAAGTACTGTAGTTCCAATTCTAATCCGGCGAATACGGTATACTAGTATATATGCTTATAATCATCTATCTCCTCCTAAACTATGTAAAGTACAGAAAAACGGTTTGCATTTCTGGATTCAGATTTTGGTCATTTTTTATATAGTCAATGTTCATACATGATCCCTGGATCGGGGGCCCTGACAAAGAAAGGGCGAAAATCAACCTTATCCAAATGGGTCGAACCAGGTTCGAAAATTTGCAGAAAAATAACACGAATTTGATGGAGTCGAGCCTGGTGAATTCTGATATTTTACTATACCTTATCCGTAAACGACGGAAGGCAAATTGAAAAAAAAAGATTTAACCCGTGAAAAATTTGGACCAATATTTCAATAATTTTTCCTAAGATTTCTACAGGCAAGTTTTGACTTATATCTTGCCTTAGGTCTCCAATGAATGTAGAAAAAAATATTTGAGGTCTGGGCGCGACTAACATGTCAAAAGTTCCCTTGAAAGCTAAGACAATCATTCGATTGTAAATCAACAGAGCTGAACAAAGTACTTCATGATAATACGAAATAAAATTTTCATTTTGGCAGTGCTGTCATGGCGTAGTGGCTAGGGTCTCCGATCTGCTTGAAGCCACTACCGTCGCATGGAGGTTTCGATACCTCGGCGCTGCAATACTACGGTGGCGGTTTTTCCTACGGGTTTTCCGCTCACACTTTCCCAAATGGGGTAGTGACGAGGCCGGCGGGCTTAAAACGTACTTGATATACCCTAGAGGTTAAGTCAAATAACTCAATTAAAAAAAAAGAAAAAAAAAATTTCATTTTGTAGTTGAACCTTTCAAAAGCCAAGCATTTTACTTTGAGTATTTTATTTTACACGCAACGAGTACTCCGTATTATTAACTTGGTGCTACTTGGGAAGTATCTTGCATATCGGATGAAATGTATTTTCCAATCGATGTGCTTTTAAACATTTTCTCCATACCTCTTTGGTAGGGATATTGTTTATTATGGACTCAAAGGATCACTTACGACAGTGATTTTTGTCAGTTGAACCATTTGAATTAAAGTTCACCTTATAAGGCGAAGTCAAGAAAATATGATTGTATGGTACGGATATCCCATATAGCGCAGACATTGGCATGCTAAATAAATTGTAGTGGTAGAATAAGCTTTGATCGTTATTAGCGAGGAAAGTATGCATTTATCTGACCTAAGATCAGGCCTACAGAACTCATTAAAATAAATGTGGGTAGACCCAGGAGTTAAGTAAGCGAGCAAAGGTATCAATTGCAATGTGATTTATTACTTAAAAATTTGAGAAAAAAATAGCGTAAGTGAAAAAAATTATGAACTCGGATGGGTTCGAACTCATGCATTTT
>WJEZ01003054.1:0-11712 GCA_009869925.1 Thalassaphorura encarpata
CCACAGTGTGCCGACAAGTATAGAAAACCCCAACCCCATGAATATCATTCCTATATAAGGGTTTACAGAAGTAAATGCTAGAAGACTATGGGCAAGTACTGTACTTAAAATAGACAAGAATATCCATAATAAATTTTTTCCGGTTGCATCTTGGATAATCCCAAGAATGGGTGAAGCGACGACTGAAACAATGTACAATATACTATTCACTGTATTTGCTTCCTCTGGAGAATATTGGAATTTCTCTTTGAAGAAATTTTGTCCTAGACTAACAAAAGGGTAAATCGTTACCAAGTAAGACGTACATATGAAACAGATAAACCAGAAAGCGACTGGGAAATATTTGATATCTCGAAGTTGCACTCTTTCTCTTGCACCAAGTACAGGCTTGTCCAGTATCTTCTCAGCTCGAAAGTCGAGCCAAGCCAATATTACTGCTGAGATTAGAGACATAATAACAGTTGAGGCAGAGATCGTGAGAACTATCCCAGTGCAAGTGTAGCCTGAGTAATATTCGCTCATACTGCCATACAACAATTCCATCACATTAAAGTTGGCAGTAGAACCCACTCGTGCAATACTCGTCACAAGTCCGAATACACAGTTCAGTTCTTTCGATTTAAACCAAGTCACAGCATATGTATTTTGGGCCACGGTTAATGATTCACCACCAAGCCCAAATATAAAACGTCCGACAATCATAATCCAAAACTGATTGAGGAGCCCACCCATTGCGAAAACTAGTTGTCCAATAACTAGCAAAGCGCAGTAAATCACAGTTCCTAGGCGAATTCCGAATACTCGATCCTGTAAAAATCCTCCTAAGAAACAGCTGATCACATTTGGCCAGGCGTACCATGAGTATAGTTGAGCAAATTGGGATGTGGTTAAGTTCAAGTCCGTCATCAGTTTGTCTTGAAGGGCACCAGGATTATCGTAGCAAAAGTTTGATCCAAACCCCATGAGGCATAAAAAGGTGAGGACAAGGCAACGATGTAGATTTGAACGAGGGTCACATAAGGGACTGATTGCCTCCAACGAATTGTCTTTGGAGACTGTAGGTGATTGCATAGTCAGGAACGAGTGGTTCTCTTTCAGGTGGGACACTGTCCCCTCTGAAGCCAGCTCGGCTTGACCTCCTCAGATTTATCGCCATTATTCCATTTTAGGTCGATACAAACGATTGGCTAACTGCAGGTGGACCTAGAAACATTGAATTCGTACCTTTTGTAAAACAATTACTTTTAGTCGAAATTGTTAAAAGGCTGTTTGGTCTTACCTTGAGAATATTCGATCAGGAATTTTGTTGTCCATTTCCTTAATGAGCTGGGGACATACTACATGTATATTACTTTGATTGCATAATGAAAGGTGCCAATTAATTTTTAATCTTGTAAGCACAATCTAAGACAACCACGTAAACCACAGTCAGATAAATGTTCTTTTGCAGTAAAATGAGTGGAAGTATGAAGGGCTCTAGTATAGTTGTTAGACCAGTCGTCTGGTTTGACAACCGCAATTGGCCAAGGCTTATCTGTAGATGTGGCATTAATGCTTTCGTCAATTTATTGCTTGATTGTGCTAGTTGAAATTGCAATCTTTTCAACAATTGTAATTTTGATTCAGCAAGTGATTTTAGGTACGTATGGCTGCATGTTGTAACGAATTAATTTGTTTTCTAGGGGAAGCAAAAGAATCCCAATACTTTGGATTTAATTCCAAGTTGCTCTTTTCTACTCATCCTTCATACTAATTTACACAACTTCTTTCTTACAAAAACATTTCCTCCGTAAAAAAAGTTAACCTGCGTGGATTATGTTACATTGCAAGACGAACCGGACCGAAGGAACTTTAAATGTGCGTTTTGTGCGTGCGTGGTTCATGCGTGCGTGCCTGTACGATCCTGGATAAAAGTGAATTCCATGAGCGTAATTGGGAGTGTGATTTATGCCACACGTGTTGGTAGTTTACACTTTATGCTTCAAATTGATTCCGTCTTATTTCTCCTTTATAAACGCACGGTTCGGGTTTGGGTCTAGAATTGTTTTCATATCAACACCAGGGAAAAGGGTGACTGTTGACTCCGACCGCAGGTACTTCTGTACATGAACATGACGTTACGCTCAAGTTGCACGAACAAAGTTAAATTTTGGTCTACAACACAACTTACAATACTAAAGATTAATGTCTGATAATATGTATGTCCCAAGTTCGGACTGGACAATCGGCAGATGCATTAGATCCGGTTTTACCCGAAACCGTGTTATTTCTCTGTATTGTGTAATATTGATTGGGGATACTTTTGCTATTGCTACTACTGTGAGTCGGCTCGCTGGATCTCTGGCTGTACGAGCGGACTGCGGACATTCAAGAACAAATGTTACGCCGTTGAGTTGAGTTCTCTTCATACACAAAAACATCATATATCATCCAAAATCCTTTCCATTGTTCTGTGGTGACCCCTCATTTTTTTATCCTGCTGCCCTGCCTCTCCAATCTGCTTGCAATATTGCAATTGCAATGATCTACTGCTTCTAACTGTTTTTTGTTTTGTTCCCGTGGGCAGGCACTTCCGTCCGAAAGCACTAATTCAAAGTACAATGCAAAGAGAGGTAGCAGGGAAAAGGAATTCAATATTAAATTAACCTCCGGTTCGGAACTAGGGTATTCCTCCGGGTGTTGCTGTTGCCCACATTCGGGCATTCTGTTCTATATTGTGTCCGTCAGTCAGTCAAGCGCAAATTATTTTTTGAAAATTAATTACACAAGTGGTATTTAATTGTTATTAGACTCTGACACTTCCCCTTCCATTTTTGGAAGTCTAAGGACCTGAGATAAAATCTTGAGGCAGACGTAATAATGAAATGAAATGAGCCTGAGCGTAGGAAGGAGAATTGTAATAAGAAAAGGCTCATCCATCCATCCACCCTTCCACGTTTCAATTAATTGAGTGAACTGATCCTTCCATCAGATAAGTTGCTGTCCTGTCCTAGTCCTAAGGAATGGAGCATTAACATCTCGTTGATCTGAATTAAGCCGCATTGGACTTCCTTCTTCTTCCCCTTGTTTTGCTTTGTTTTCCTTGCAATGTCTGGATCGATTTAATTCCGCTGCTTCTGCTGGGATGAGGATTTTAACCATCTTAGAAATACAACACAAGAATCTTAAATTCATTCGTTTTACTCAAGTATTCTTTACTCAACTGGAGCTATTCAAATATCCAAGGGCTAGGGCGCGACAATTCACGATGCGCAATGTAATCTCTTAGCGTTAGAAAGTGTTGAGAGAATGTAAACTCAGACTCATCGTCGGTCATGCATTTTAATTGGGGTTAATTTGCCCTGAAATCCTCCATCTTGATTTCACTGGTGCTTGGACTCTTAAACTTAAGAATTGCTAGCGTAAAACTATTTTATGCGAGATCATTAGTTTTAGGGAATTTATTGAAACATTGTTTATAGCCTAAGCACGGTGTAAACATCTGTTTTGTTTTATTTTTAAACATAAATTGTCCAAACTAGTCAATTTTCCTCAATTAATTCTGACCCTGATCCTCCAGTATTAATTTTTCTGTACATTTTCGGAAAATTAAGATTCGTGGCTGTGATGTGTTTAAAATAGTCTCAGATATTAATAATTTTAAACGGAAGCTGTCTCGCCTCTTCGTCTCCCCTTGAAAGGGTTAAACCATCTTGGGAATTGATAAGCGTTCCATCTCCCCCTCATAAATGAAATGCAGTAACTAGATGGAAAAAATTGAAGAACCACATGCATTTATCGACTTTGGTAGAAAATTTACAAGTGCAAGTGTGCTGTGCTTGCTGCACACGATTTCTATTGACTAGACTTGACTCAACCTTCAACTACTTTTTAAAGAGTTTTTGACTTGACGAAATTGCCCGGATGCGGATGCTTCTTGTATGTACTGTACGAGTGGTAGTGGATGAGGTTAAATTGATAGACTCCGTGTGTTTGACTGACTGTTCTGTTTCTGGATTCCACTGGAATACCTATGTTGTTATCTGAGTTTATTTGCTTTCTCCTTCTCCCCCTTTTTCTTCACTCATGTTCTTCTCTGCAGATGCCCATGCCCTTTGCTCTCGCGTGCAGTTCACGTACGAATGCTTTTTTCCATATGAAAAGACGTTTTAACAGCTCTTCCTCCCAATAAATCTTACCAAAAGTGAATATCAAGTAGGGGGAGATAAAATAAAAACTAAGGATTATTCTCTAAGGATTTTGGAAATACTTCTATTTTTGACAGACGTCCTTCTATTATTTTTAGATTTTAAAACCATCGGATGAGGACTTTTTGAAAATTTCCAGCAAATCACCGGTTCACCCTATTTTTAGATGACGTATTTAACCTCAGGCTACTATTACTACGTTTTCAAAATTCCACTGGAATACCTATGTTGTTATCTGAGTTTATTTGCTTTCTCCTTCTCCCCCTTTCCTCCTTCATTCATATTCTTCTCTGCAGATGCCCATGCCCTTTGCTCTCGCGTGCAGTTCACGTACGAATGCTTTTTTCCATATGAAAAGACATTTTAACAGCTCTTCCTCCCAATAAATCTTACCAAAAGTGAATATCAAGTAGAAGGAGATAAAATAAAAACTAAGAATTATTCTCTAAGGATTTTGGAAATACTTCTGTCTTTGACAGACATCCTTCCATTATTTTTAGATTTTAAAACGATCGTATGAGGACTTTTTGTAAATTTCCAGGAAATCACCGGTTCACCCTATTTTTAGATGACGTATTTAACCTCAGGCTACTATTACTACGTTTTCAATTATTGGTCAAGTTTTGGTCAGCGCTCTGGATGGTCAATAATAACTATACCAGAAAAAAGTTTCAAGTTCCCCAGAGGCTTATTTTTACAAGGGAATATAATGATTGACCGGATCAAGTATTTATCTTGCGTTTTCATAGCCTGAGGTGAGTGCTAGAATATAGAGTCAAAATTAGAAGCAAACTTGAAGAGTTATATTGAATTTTCTACTTTGGCTTTTACCAATCCTGAGAGACTCGACTCGAATCAAGTTTTTGGAGGCGGAATTGTTTTGAGGACGATGATTTTCATTTAATAGCACTAGCTGCCATAAAATTGGAAATTATTATTTGTTTATATTGCAACTTAGGCTAATTTTCATTACACTATAAGTAAGAAATTTGGGTAAATATTAAAATTACGTAATTACTATTTGACTTGGTTCAAACCCTTCGTCTTCGCTAAATAAGATATTCATAAGCAAACACACTTACAGTGTAATTTTTACTTGCTGTGGGTCAGCCAGATAATTTTTTCATGTCTTGAATATAAATTGGTCATCAAAACAGTGCGTAGTATGTATAGTGATGCTGATGCTAGGAGTACTCCGACTACTAAGAACATGTCAACTTCATAGCGTGCATCAGTCTACACTTTTTTGCGTGATTGCGTGTACATGTTGCGTAGTGTGGTCAATCATTGACAATTTAAATTGCTATAATAGCAAAGCAATTGCTGCATTTGGGTCAATCGATTTCCATGCAAAGCGTTTTGCAGCGTAAATTTACGCGAAGAACTTTAGCCCCGTTGTGACTGACATATTATGTTTGACATTGTAGCCTTGTAAAATGACGCTAAGTTCAAAGAAGTATGAGTGGACTTGATGGCAAAGTAAGAAATCTTTGAGGTATTTTCAAGTTTCCTTCAGATTCGTTGAGATTTCTCTCTGAGGACTCGTTGTAAATTCTTCAGACCTTAGTCACCCGCCTGGATTTGAATTACCCAATTTAGGAAAAAGGCGCCGGGTCAAAGCACCCAATCCACTTGCTAATGCTTTCCTCCCATGAAACTTGAGCTCAGTCAGATAGGTAGCTGTTCAACGATTTTCAAACCCAAAACCCCTACTGAGACGAGCATTCTAAAACTACTAATTAGGAAGGGCTAATGACACCATGAAACTTTTCACTTAAGCTTCAAAAAGACGTCTGAATATTAGATAACAAGAAAAGTTTGGCTTTTGTCAGAGTTCCTTCAAGATAATGACAATAATAACCTGACCTGGAAGGTTGGTAGGCATTGGAGAGAGCAGGAGGTCTAGTCTTGTAATTACCTTGCTTACATCCCGCCTTTCTTTCCTTCCTTCCATCGACTCCTCGACTACATGCCTAATACTTTCTTCACTCTTCTCGACTTTCACTTCCTTAATTTTTCCCTCAACTTCGTCCGACACTATTTTCTAGGTATTTTCTTACTTTCGCCTTCAAGTCATGACACGGTTGTTCTTGTTGGACTTCGTTCAACAACGGAATCTTTCGAGGTGTTCAGAACAGCGATGATGCCTTTGTCAATTTAAATTTCATCCTCAATAATTTCAGTTGCAATTAGTTTTTAATTCGTAAAGATAGATTTAGCCGACGATAAATTTTATGGATAATGCTTGTCGAGGAATAGTAAAATAAGATTTGTTTTCATGAAGTCGCCTCGAGTACATCCCTTTTGTAGCTCTACCCGAAAAATAAACAAGTGTAGCTTAGTTGGAAGAAACTCTTCACTTCGTCGAGTTCTTCTTAAGTCAGGAGTAGAGCCGAGTAGACTAGGAAGTTGGGAGGAAATGAAAACGAAAGGAAAAAATAAATGTCCAACTCATCGCATTGCTACTATGCTCATGCTCGAGTCTACAAACTCCAATGTGTCCCAGGGCACCTTTTAGTAAATTAACCAATGCCAAGGCTTATGCAGCTTTCTCGGTTCTTGACTGCTGCATTGCAGAAGTTGGGGAATTAGGTATCTCATACTCCTGTCATGTACTGTTACTTGAGTACTGTGAGCAAAAACTGACACAGAAGACGGAATGAAGACAATTCAATTAAAGAGAACAATTATGAGAACTTTTTCTCCTGTCTTCCTTGTTTAATGAAGGAAGGGAAGAAATAACGAAGCGAAAGAGACGACGAGCGTCAATTTGACGTCTTGATACAAAAACTGTCTGTCGAGACTCTTACGCATTTGGTAGCTGAGATGAAAAACTAGAACTAGAGTGGAGTCTTCAGACCAGACAACATTGATACAGTCAATTGAATTGTATTCTCTGTCTTTTTCTCTTAAAGCTTTTCTAAATTTATGGGACAGACTGTTGTTTGTAATTGCCGAAGGACAACTCACTGTGACTACTATTACTATGATTGTTTTAATGATGCGGCGTCATTTATGACGTCATGCATGACCACTTTTATTAATTAGTTAGTTTTCGGAGGCAAAAAGTAGTTACACAAAGCTATTAAACAAAATTTCATCTGACTCAGGTGTGTCCAGTTGGATTTTATCGTCTCTTCAAAGTCCTTGGTTACATTTACCCCGTCTTCCTTGGCAAGGTGAAGGTAACCACGGAAAGGGAAGAATGAACCTTTGAACTGATAAGGTCTCCTTATATTTGAAGGTGATGTTAAAAAGTCAGCTCGACTGCCGTCTTGAGTTACACGAGAACAGAAGGGTTCTTTTATATCTGGCCTGTGAGATGAAGAGTCGTACGAGCGTTAAGGATTTGAAAATCCAGTCGGGAATGTGTTTTTCCGATAAATACGTTACGTTGAAGGACCAAAATCTTCAGGGCGGGATGAGATACGAGTCTGTTTGTAAGGTCTTGAGTCTAAGAGGGATTGTGTGGTTATAACTTAGGTACATTTGGATCATCTTTGTTTGAACAGAAGCCTTCAGGCACCGAAATATAATAAACGATGAAAATATAGTCGGGAATGTGTTTTTCCGATAAATACGTTACGTTGAAGGACCAAAATCTTCAGGGCGGGATGAGATACGAGTCTGTTTGTAAGGTCTTGAGTCTAAGACAGAGGATTGTGTGGTTATAACTTGGGTACATTTGGATCATTTTTGTTTGAACAGAAGCCTTCAGGCACCGAAATATAATAAACGATCTTTTCCTCTTAAACACTGGAACATTAGTTGAATGCATGCTCTGCAATGCACACACCTTATTACGAGGCAATAGCATTACCCGAATGGAAAATGTATCTTTGCGTCATTTCAACAAAAATCAAAGTGAAACGTCGAATGCGAAGATAAGAGTAAAAAGAACTGCAGGGTAGAAGGTAGTTGAAGAGAAATATTCACTTAAGGACCGTCATAGGTTTATGTCTCACTTGAAATGTTTACCTTGCCATTTCATGGATGGGATCGAGTTTCTTGTTTTTTTTTAAATTTGCAAAACTTAATGGAGTATTTTAGTGGTTTTCGAATAACCTCGAAAAAGTCAAAATTATTTTCTAAATTCTGTTTTCAAGTTTATTTTTGTGACTTAAATTAAAAATATATCACTCCTAGATATTCTACTCCTACTACTAGAGATATGAAATAATGGTTTTTCAGACGAGACTAAACAAATTTCATAGACGAAAGCGAAAGCTGTCTAAAAAAGCTCGTTTCAGACCATAGGTTTTGTTCTCTAGCGGAATATTATTCTAAACTGGAGCAATGAATTTTAATAAGCATTGAATTAAATCTTGTTAGTAATATAAAAAAGGAATTTGTTAACAGTTTCATTGTTTATTGGAGAAGGAGTTGCACTAGTGTCAGCCATTTTATTGATATTAGTACTCGCCAGACCGGTCTGAACTTCCTATTTCGATTAACGTTGATATACACCCTTAAACGAGTGTTTTGCATTTTATAATACGCTATTGACTTTTTTCTCGAATTGATTGGTTCTCTAATGATGTGCAGTTAAACTAAACTCTTCCCATTCCCATTTCGGTGGTATGCTAATTATCAATTTGGATCCTTCTCTTGGGTTCCCACCTTCATGTCAGTCAGATTTAAAGACTAGTTTTCACTCTTTGTATATGATTTACCGCCAATTCTCAAATCGCGTGTACAAATTTTGAATTTTTGAATGAAACTGGATATTTTCCCATAAGAGCTGCTTGCTGCTTCTCGTTAGCCTGATTCTGATTTCTGGAGGGATTACCACAGGGGGTAAACCTCAAATTCCACTTGGACTTCTTATGAGTCACTGGCACTGTTCTCACCGGATGCCACAGATTTCATCCTCTACGCACTACTTGTTTAAATGTCCTTGTGAGTTTAATGCGTGTGTATTGTATACCTGAGTGTGTTATGTCTTTGTTGTAAAAATATACAAACTCACTGTGTGTCTAACTCTCTACGAATTTTTCTGTTTCTTTTCAACTTTTTGATGTTAGGTAAACCTGAAATTCCACTTGGACTTCTTATGAGTCACTGGCAATGTTCTCACCGGATGCCACAGATTTCATCTTCTACGCACTACTTGTTTAAATGTCCTTGTAAGTTTAATGCGTGTATATTGTATACCTGAGTGTGTTATGTCTTTGTTGTAAAAATATACAAACTCACTGTGTGTCTAACTCTCTACGAATTTTTCTGTTTCTTTTCAACTTTTTGATGTTAATTTGATCTCCAGCTGAGATCACAGTTGTAATTCAGGCTTTCGGACGCCAAAAGATTCTTGGAAGATTGACAGGATGAGGAAAACCCGGGGAGAGCTTCACTCACTCAGATTTTATTATGTTGCTACTAAGTTGGAGGTTCTGTCTGATATACTTTAGACACTTGGATTTTTTTAAATAAAAAATTGCTTGCGGCTTCAGCTATGGCCAAAACGATTAAACGCGTCTGTTTTTTGCTGTACTAAATTCCCCGTACACCAGTTCATCAGGTTTTTGCCTAAACATTTAATAAATATTAATTTCTTATTAATGCCGCCGTCGTTATTCATCTTGGGTTTGGGCCCGACGAATCAAAATTTTTGCGTAATCATCTCCTCTTTGTTGTAGATCGAAGGTTACGCATGGAAGTAACATGCATCACATCATTTCCTATTGTTTACACTTGCACCTGCCTGAACCAATTTTCTTGTCAGGGAAAGAGATTAGGTACGCGTTACAATACTTTGAAAGGTAGAGTCATTAGCACTGAAGGAGCAGTATATACTGTAGTTGGTACTTCGAAAGGAAATAGAAAGGGTCGTACCACGTTTTATATAAAACACGGTACAGAAAATCACAACCAAGGTTAATCGTTATATTACACCTCATGCGAACTACCTTAGAAATTGTTTGGACGAACTGAATGGGAGTGCATAACTTGGATTGGAGGAGTGAATGATGATAAATCACTCCCTGGCTTGGATCGGATACATGAGGATCTTAATAATTGATAAGTGCTCGCTAAGCTCAGCCAGGTTCGAATGTGAGTAGGTGTAAAGGTGTTAAAATTAAACCGACTCATGTAATCATAGTCGAAACTCCTCTGAGCTTCCTGATTGATTTCAATTTAGATTAATTGCAAGAGAATAGCCTTAAACTGTGCCTTGCATGCAAAACGGGAAGCTATTAAGAAAATCAATTAAAAGAATACGCCTGGTCTCAGGTTCATGAGCCCATTTACCCATGAATTTAGGAGGACTGCGGTTACCTAACCTGACGTTGAATCCTTTTACAATGTGTCGGGTATTTTGGTGAAAAAGCAATTGGTTTTTGTGGTCCTGCCTTCGACTTGCCATGCTTAGGTAGCTATTGATTCAAATTAAACTGATTTAAGATTAACAAGGGAGTTATTTATTATTCAAGTCTTTTCTTTTCTTGCGGAGGGTCTCTGGCTCCTGACTTCTTTGTACGGAAACAGAATAGGTCCCCTCGTTCCTCAATCCTAATGAACCTAAATTATCAGCGTTGAATCTTTTGTTGACTGCACGTACGTAGACTTACTACTACTGTAAAGGTGAGGGAAAGGAATGTGAAAACATTTGTTTTTGTTTCGATCGTGGAAAGTGAAGGATTTATTTCCGTATTTACTGACCCATTGCCCGGTACTAAATTTTTGAAATGAGCTCATTAACGATGTTGGCTGCTGCAATTTAATGGATAGATGGCTGGACCAAATGTCCAATATCTCTGGAATAGAATGTGGGTTTCATTTGGGTCAGCCGTTGTAGAATTAGACGTGGAATCCAGAACGTTGTTATTTTACTACACCCCCTGAAAACTAACCCTTGGCGAAGTCTTGAAACAAAATATCCGACAGAAATAGGTATTTGGAATTATTACTTATTACAAATTCAAACGTTTAACTGGGAGGCCTTTGGGCCTGCTTAGTTCACTCTGCTCCGGACTAGTCGTCTCCACCGAGGCCATGTCTATGTCTACCCGGATGACTCGAGCGCGTTTACCCGTCAATTTATGCGGCACTTAATGCCCGTACGTTAGAGTTATTTTGACTACTGCTCGTGGTGGTGCTTCTCTTCATATGAGATATTCATATCATACAACTGCTCCCAGCATAACTGAATGCATTCGTCCAGAAATAATAAAAATGGATCATCGTAAATTTGGTCAGCAGCCTAAATTATGGTTGTGGCATTGAATAAATTTTTACGTTGCTTGGAATTGTATTATGGGAGTCATAAAATGCAAGCAAGCGCTGGGGCTGGGATACTGGAAAATCTAATAGGGCCAAGTTGAAAATATAAAAATGACAAAATTTTATAGTTCGCCTGTGTCACGCTATGTTTGCTAATTCCCAGTTGGATTGAATTTTGGAATCCGTTAGTTTAATTAAATAAATTGAATTGCATTCAAGGAATTCACTTTTCATTTTATTGATGGCGATGCAGTGGTGTTCTGCTAAAACTTTACCTGCGCATCCAATTTAGTTTGAAATTGAG
>WJEZ01003055.1:0-11710 GCA_009869925.1 Thalassaphorura encarpata
GTGCCAATAAGGTTAAATTGTTTGGCTTGAGTTGGTCGACCTAACAACCAAGCATGGCATGGATGGGTGGAACGTCAGAAACTTATTAGCAATTACATGCAGAGCGCGAAGCGCGGAGTAGCAAAGAGGCTGCCAGCGCTTGCGCTGGTTTAGGCGGCTAGTTCAATTTAAACATAAAAGTCAACGGATGCAATTACAGAGCGTTATGAGCAGCATCTATACAAAATGCACCAAGATGTTGACCTGATTACACATAAAATTTAACTCTAGCGATGTTGGTCATACAACGATAAATATTGGATTTTCAACCTTAGTAATCATATTTAAATAGAGGTCAAATCGTTGAGCTGCTTGTATACTTCAGTAGTGATCTTGAGATTTCGGGTAAACTTCTCCGATTAAGCATTTGGACTGGTTAATATATAATATCGCGAAACTTTTCGTAGCTAATTGTATAACATGTTCCAACTAAATGTAGGAAATTTTGCTACTGCAATTGAACTAAGCCAAAAAGTTACAATAATTTAATTAGTTGAACTTACGCAGAAAAGGAGAAATTCCGTTTATTTAAAATGTGTAGCTATTGCAAATTCTTTTAATAACATAGAAGCTAATAAAGATAATGTCCGTGTCAGATAACAGTGCAATTATTTAACCGGAAGCCAGGGAAAAGGGTTCAGAGGAGTCGAATAAAATGAATGTGGAAAATAATCTGAAAGTTTTATGGCGAACTTAAAAAAGGCGGAGCCGGACACTCATTCAACGAGTTTATGGAATTTTTCAAGAACGTTTGGACTTGCTGTCCATATTTCGTTTGTCGTTGTTTGTCGTACGTGAGCACTCCCAATAGAAATTGATTCTCAATTCTTCAGAATAAATGAAACAGGAGAACTAACTAAGCGTATTGTTCCGTCCATCTTTGATTTTATAGTCATTAATCTTGGCAGGGCGTTCAAATGCTCATTGTGAACAACAATAGTATCAATAGTATAATAGTATAAAACAATTTACTGTAGAATGCTAATGAAATATCTTTCCGAAATCGCCGCTTCAGAATTTCAAAAGTTTGGATATTTAACATAAATTTGACAGTTTGGATGTTTCCATAAAATATTTATGTAGGATTTTATCTTAAACTTGTATGCTTGAGTCCTGACATCTGAGTACTCGAAATCGAATACTAATGATACTAGTATCGATAACAATTAAATTTATAATGATCAGGTTGAAGTTTTGTTGGTCTAAGCTGAATGCTTAGAATATTAGAAATAATGTTTCATCTCGCATAGAATTTCATGTCTCGGAAGAGTTTTGACTTCTGCTACAGATCTAATTATTTAGGAAGCCTTGAACATAATGAATTTATGCCACAACTTTTAAAACTTTTCTATTCAAAACTAGAATGTAACGGTGAGCCTTACTTTGTTTTGAACATTTTACAGCTTAAAAGCAAGTTTTAATTTTCTCCCTGAACAGGGACATGGAGAAACTTTAGAATCAGGCACCCCATCACTCTGCGTGCAAGTGTTTCTCAATATTAGATTATTTTCTAGTGAACATAATTATCCATGACATTTCTTTTCCACTTTAAGTTAGCAAGCACTTTCTTTGCTAGAAGGCTTAGTAGTTCGGTCGGTCTATGTCAGTCCAAGTTAAGTTGAGAATATCTGCCGCTAAAGAAGGTTAGACTTGAAGGTAGATAAGCCAATCCAGAAAAGTAAATAGACAATATTGTGTATTCGCTTTTTAAGAAGATAATTGATGCATAAATTTTTAATGTTTTATATCGTTTTAACAGGTCCTTCAATTGTATTTAATGCTTTACATTTATTCATTTATCTGTAGTTAATATTTAAGTTTCCCTCGTCGTCAGTCGCTAACAGGTGTTTGTCATTAATTTATTGCAACCACTAAAGAAGTATTGCAGCACTGTTATGAATGCAAAATAAGGCGGAGTTTAAACATATCCATGTATATTAGTAATATATTTGTATACATTAGATAAATGTATTTTCCTTACTGCTAATCCCCTCTGTTAAGACATCAGAAAGAAGAAACGTCGCTTGTCTGTACGATGGATTTGGATTACTGGGCTGGAAAATTAGTTACGACTAGTAACAGATCCAATTTGAAATGGAATGGAATTGGTAATCAATAAATCAGGTTTCAAAGTCAATTAGATACCTGAAGAGGTTGCTTTCTATCTTCAATTCATTCTTGTCATGCGAACAGGTGCACGGAAGGAAAGTCGTCTCTTCCTTGATTCGCTTTTCTTCCCGTTTATGATTTGCGTTACTAAGGCCCAGGTTCTCCTCCAACCCAGGCAACAGGCAAGCAAACGCCTGGCTATGGCTATCCGTCTCTCCTGTGCCAGAATAGTATGGGAAGAACTTCTCACTTTGGACTTCAGTCTCAACTTGAACGCTCCGTTGTCCGCATCTAACCTGGTAGACTATTCATATTACCTTTACATTATTTTCAAAGCCAAAGGCGGTCGGGGTACAACAAATGTGAAAGTAAGACCCAGACTAACCCTGTTACCTTTCACCCACACATTCATTTTGTATTGCACAAATCTGATTTTCTTCCTTCAATTTCGTCCCTTCTTCCCTTCAAGTGCGTCCAGTGAAAGGGGAGAAAATCCACTTGAAATTCTAAACAAGGAAAGAGCCGGAGGTAACTTCTGAGTGTCCGTGTATTGTGCGGTGAAAGCCCGAACTTTTTTCATGTTACCTGTTTTTACAACTGACCTCAAGGGCCATAATATAACTGCACCCAATACACGCTTTAAGAGCACTTTCAAAAGCGAGAGGAGATATGAGTATTTCTTTTCGTAGTAACAATTTATTTTCAATAAGAGTAAATCATGAGTAATGCAAAATTGAGGTGAGTTTTGTAATCTCATCTCCTGAACGCCAATAAAGTATTTGAAAAAAAAATTAACCCTTCGTTTCACATTTTGGATTTTGCTTAATAATTTCAAATTTATAGAACGACTGAAATTTATATTGGATGAAATACTAAGTCAACAAAGAAGCAGCTTTCAGTTTCTAGAATTAGAGGACTTTCTTTATTCACCCCAAAGTGACTTCTGGGACACGCTGGATTCCGTCTGTCTGTGATTTTCCTCATTAGTTTCTTCCGTTGAGTTTTGTGTCTGACGTTTTCTCCTCCTTTATTGTGGTTCTGTGTATTGTGATAAGCAAAGTGCCATTATTTTCAATTCGATGTGGATTGAGCGAGATTGAAAAGACGTCTTCATCTCCTTTTCCCACTTCAAGTCAATACTCGGCCCTCAACTTCTCTTGGGAGAGGAGCATGCATGCTATAAGAGTGAACGCTTTCCCCCCACCTTACAACAAATAAACTAGTCTGTCGATCTATTACTCCTTCTGTCTTTATTTCCCTCTGTTCGCCCGGGGATCCAAGTTCTCCAAGAGGTATATATTTTTAATGTTTATTTTAATACCAGCTTATACGGTGTGAAGAAATCACCACGCCCGTACTTTTCTTAACCATTGTGTGCGGGTGAATACTATTGCCAGCCACGTACTGAGAACGATTTAGCACTATTAAGCATTGTAATACAATCGTAATATTTTGTTCTAAAGAAATACAAATGGAGGGACTAGCACCACTGAATCCTTTAATAAAATCCCACTTCGCACATAATCCACAAGATACGAGTAATGTGAGTCGTCATTTCTGAAATAGAATAGGAATTATAAACCCTCTCATCCAAGTGGATAGACGTAATATAGTAAAACTCAAAAACAGCGTGGAGTGAAAGTGAGGTTAGAAAATGTGAGTGTAAAACACCGACGTTTGATTACTTTTCTGACACAATACAATCCGACGCCTATCTCGCATCCTATGAAATGATATGTTATGTTATTACTATTTACATCCACATTTGTATTTGACTTGATGAACAGTCTGCCAATTCAACAGAGTGAACCTATAGAAGAGGATTTGAGTAGCAAAGCTAAGCCAGTTTGGTTCTGTTGATTCACATGCATGAGCGAAAGTCAGAATCGGACAGACAGACAAAGAAGGAACGATATTCCATAATATTCACCGTGAAAAATAAAACACAAACATTAGCTGTTAGAATCTGAACTTGGTTCAAGTCCTTCAGTTGGCTCCGTTCATGCTGTGGCTGCAGTTTGGTGAGTAAAATATACCTGTCAAATAATAGCAATCATACTTCACTCTCGGACAGGAGCTCGACCATACTCACATCGTAAGCTAGACATTGGAATGGGATGTGTTCATGTTTCATGCATGACTTGTGTAAAATGAGAATGAGAGAAAATAAATACCCGTTATTCCTTACCACACAATCCATTCAGCCCCGGAACATGACTAGGCTAGACAGTGTAAAACGCAATGGATACTTATTATGAAATACCTTTATACAATTCTGCAAAGGATCAAATCCTAGTCTCTTCTCTCTTTTCTTCTCTATGCTGTAGATGCATAAATTCTGCAGATGTGTGAATGGAAGATGAGAGTGGATCTCTATTATTACTGTGAGTTAACTTGAATGAGCCAACAGTAGAAAGGTTAGGAAACGAGTGTATGATACCCAGTAGAGTATAACTAATGGACTTTGAACAAATAAAATTATGTGGAGGTGTCCTCAGGGATTATTCTCACCAACATAATAATTCCTTTCAGTTGCATAGAAATTATTTTCTCCAACAGACTATGTAATTGTTATTAACTAGATTTCAAATAAGATTTAACAGGATAAATCCCTAAAGTTACTGGAATTTGATTTCCGGAGAAAGCACCAGAAGAGGTGTGCACGCACGGCTATGAATAGAAGGTGAGCTTACTGGCGAGACATGTAATTTGGTTTGGGCGTACCGCAGACCAGAGTCAGTATGTAGAGTATGAGAAAGTAGACTTTTACCTTAAACTTTTCGGTTCGGCTGGTTGGGAGTAACCATGATTTATTATAACCCAGCCATGCTCTTTGCACGAATGTCCATATATTTCTAAGAATTTAATTTTCGCTATTTCAGAGCCTCCGATTCTCAACGGAAAGTTTTATTAGAAAACTCTAAATAAAATATGCGTTTTCCCCGCCCTCGGTGTGTAAAATCCCTATGCGCTTTGGGTAAATCGATTTAGTCTTGGCTATTTTTGTATTCATCTCTTTTCCGGACATTCCCCATTGGGATCTATATAAAATGGGAAGCCAGTTTAACTGGCACTCTCAGTGATCTGAACATTCTAAACTATCGTCGTTTACAGGAAAACGAAAACGTTCCACAGATTTCTTGATTTCCCTTTTACATTTCTTACTAGGCTGTGGTGGTCGGTTACACATACTCCTGCGTATAATTGTTTGTGGAATCAGCCCGTGCCATCAATTTAGATAATAGGTCTAGTATAAAGACCTGATATGATCAACATATGAGTTATAAGCATTTCTACTTATTCAGCAGGTAAATCGATTTAGTCTTGGCTATTTTTGTATTCATCTCTTTTCCGGACATTCCCCATTGGGATCTATATAAAATGGGAAGCCAGTTTAACTGGCACTCAGTGATCTGAACATTCTAAACTATCGTCGTTTACAGGAAAACGAAAATGTTCCACAGATTTCTTCAATGATTTCACTTTTCCGTTTCTTACTAGGCTGTGGTGGTCGGTTACACATACTCCTGCGTATAATTGTTTGTTCAATCAGCCCGTGCCATCAATTTAGATAATAGGTCTACTATAAAGACCTGATATGATCAACATGTGAGTTATAAGCATTTCTACTTATTCAGCATTATCAGAACTTCAAAATTAGTGTTCTTGTCATCTGTCTTGTTTCAATTTGTAGGGTTGATTTTCTGTTTCTTCTTAAGATCAAAAGAAAAATTCAAATGGAATGCACACTCTAAAATCATGTAAAGAACAGACACAGTTTGAAACCCCTTCCTTTTCTATCAGCCCGGGCTAGCCCAGTAGGCCATGCTATTGGGTAAATCTCATAAGGCCTCCTAATGTCAATTTACGAATACAAATTTCTATATCTTGTCCTTCAAAGAAATTTGTCGATCCAGCAACTTTCTATTACTTTTGTTAGAAGTACCTGTTATCGGATATTTTAAAAGTATGGATTAGTTGCTGTATTATACGTATATGTTAGAAAATATCATTTTTACTCGATAAAGTTTTCATGATGCACTACTTATAAACAAACGAAAAAGTTGAGAGAATTAAACTTCACTTTTAGCGTAGACAAACCTTTGATTGGTCACAGGTACCATCCATTTTGTAAATGATTAAGTGATACCTTTTGTGCTTAACCATTTCATTTAAATCTTATTCAAACCAAGACGATTTTGGTGGTCTATGGCTGGATGGTTTGGAGACCATGGCATACAGAACTTGACGAATATATATTAAAAAAATATTTGCAGTACAGCAAAATAGATTTTACTTGTTGGTTGCTAGTCGGGCGATTAGCTTATCTGTTCGTATCTGAAGCAACCTTTCTCATACCTTGACTTCTGCTTTCTGTATTGACTATCGTGTGAAGCTAATGAAGGCTTCAAAGTTTCCAAACAAGTTGCGAAAGTGAAGTTGTTCTACTTAGGAGGGCGCAGAATTGAGTTTTAACCAAGCGCCAAAACGAAGGAACCTGTTTGAAAATTGAGTGGAATGTTAATGAAATCCGTCGGTGGTAGAAATTATAATCGAACACGAGGAGGATGCTGTTCATTAAAATTCAACTAGACAGCGGGCAATCAGTTTAATCGCCGGCCCATTCAAGTAATGACTAATTCCCCGGTGTTAGCTAGAGTCTACTACTATTATAAATTACTTTTGAAAACTTTGTGATCACATTGGACTAAATTCAATGCCATTTGAAATTGGCCATCTGCATAATCAGAACCGAAATTAAAGTTTTTATATTTTATCATACTTTCCCTATGAAAATCTTTACTATTTTTACCTTCAGTCCCAGTTCAATGGTAAGAACACTAATACTAATTCTTAATGTATCAATTTCTCCAAGAGATCAACTAGTTAATCATGTCTGTGTAAAAAGAGCAATCAACCGTTATTAGGACGAGAGTTGCCATTATTCTCAAACCAAAGGGAATATGTTGCCTTTCTACTGGGTATGAAGGGAAAATCAGAATTGAATTGATTCCTTTCATTTCGTTTTATCCTTTTTTGGCCGAATTAAGGTCCTCACTACATTTCATTTATTCACGTGAAGACGGTTGAATCAGCCTTCGTAAAATCTTTTGATAATACCCTTTTGAAACGTGTTCTGAAGTTATTTGTCGAAACTAGTAAGTTGGTGCACTACTAGCCAAGCAAACGCGATTTCCTTTGCTTTGATTTGATTCGCCACATTAACTTTTCTCAACATATTCAGCTGAATTGAGTGTATTGTATGCTGTATGTAAATGGTTTCCCTTGAATGATACAATACTATAATAGCTTCTGTCAGTTATCCATCCAGACTCCAGACTTTAAATAAGACAGATTGGCTACTTTTGTCAAGGTCGTAGGAAAATCACCAGTAAATAAAAGTTCACTATTATAACCTTATGCAAAATTTCAGCGCATGTATGTATCTTTTTTTTTGTTCCACTAGATATCGGAGAATTCCTGAAATGGGACTTAGCCCGCCATTGGGAGCTTTAATGTTGCAAGGTAGTAATTTAGTACGAATGACAGTGAAAACCTTGTTGGGATGAGGAGAGGGATAAGTGTCTTGCAAAGTAAGCGAGGTGGAGATAATAGGAAGAAGGAGAGAATTGGACAAATCTCATCTTTCTAGAGGGATAAGTGTCTTGCAAAGTAAGCGAGGGAGATAATAGGAAGAAGGAGAGAATTGGACAAATCTCATCTTTCTTCGCTTCCCTTTAAATCAAGTCAATTCACTGAGAGCCCTACTGACTGAAACCCTTAACAAAGCCAAGCCATGCACTTCACTCTACATTTCTACATGGAAAGTTGAAGTCAGTTGGTTTGAGTTGAGTCGAGTGACGAAAAAGAGATTATGGGGAGAAAAGTAGGTATTCCCAATGCTCTCCTTTCATTCCAGACACACCAGTCGAATGCTCTGCCTTCCAACCTTTATTTTCCTCCTTTCACATTGATAGAGAAAAATCTATGCTTTTCACTCATCCATAATAATGAGAGCTCGTTTTCATTTCACTCCTGTCATGGATGGGTTTTTCAGGAGAAACGTCTGATCCAAAAGCTGTCAGCAGTTATTACCTGTAAAGTCTTTTCAACTCTCTGTGTACTCACCCTGCTACGTCTTCAACAAACTCTACAGCTCACAAGGGAGCATTTTCATTTACGCTAGACAATTCATTCTCTTTCTTCCCTCGACCCAATTTTAAACGGCAAGTTGAAAGCCTACACAGCTACGGGATATTTCAACAGGTTCATCCTGATATGAAATAATAATGGCTCAGCATGCGAACAAATAAACCCGATTGCTTGAGAGATCTGTTTTACCATTTTATGCACACGATTTGGGATTCACAAATTTCATTGGAGTAGTTTCCTTGTCATGATTTGGACTATTCGTTCTTCACATGTCATCCTTTTTCCAGTGGACGCTGAGTCAGTATCCCAATATCTAGTTGACATCAGTAACAAGTTCTGATTCACTGACTTTTCAACTCTGTTGTCGTAGTCAGAACGCTAAATGACAAACAAGTCTAGTGTGATCTCTACAAGTCTAGACGAAAAGCAATATTGGTACATAAAGCCAGTTTAATTCCATACATTATGCAAAAAACATATTTGGCAATATTAGTTTACTTAGCTTCAACATCCATGGTCTTTAATAGAGCCCGATATAATATACCTTGAGTTATGAGGATTGAGACAAAAAATCAATGAACCACATTGTAAAAACGTAATAGAGTATACGGAACAATTAGTCCTTGGATAGTTAAATGTACAAAGTTATTGAAATGCAGCCTTGACTAATTTATGATGGAAAATTCAGTTTTTTCTATTTAATATACTTATGCATGGGTAGCGGAAGGATTCTACTTACTCGTCTGAAGTTACAACTATTATACGTTTGCAGAAATCTACTTCTAAGCAATATATATTTCTTTATTAGCTCGAGCTTTTTAAGGCAGGCAACTCACTAAGCCATAACTATTCCACTGATAGGCCACAACCAATTTGACCATGTTGTTGGTTACGATAAAATTGAATTGTAACGTAATTGGGCGTAGAAGAACTTGGAAAATCCCTATAGCTTATCACTCCCATTCCATAAATTCAAATGAGTCAAATATACCTCAACACCGAAACTTGGTTTTGGTTTGTTATTCCTCCCTCATTTCAAATTTGCTCCTCACGGATGGTTACTCTTTCTCTTTGAGGGCAACTTTCAGTTATTTGCTCCAGGAAATTGAATTGGAGGGTCTGTGTTCCCTTATGCTCATTCACTCAGAAGAGCAATATGTCTCTTATAATAGATCCAAGACTAAGGAAAGTAGTCTTCCTTCTATTCAGGAGGGACAAACTAGGCCTATAAGAAGACTGAAAATTAAAACAAAAGGAAGAGACTAATTATAGAGCTTTCAGCAGTAGCTTAACTACAATGACAGTCAAAGGAATAATATTTTAGAGTGCCCCGCTCTCACAGGTTCCATTTCTTCAACTATATTCGCCAACCCAACTCTCCGTCCATTTTTCATCATCGGCTTTCGTTTCCTCATCCTGGAGGTTTATTTAATTTCGATTCGATCTAATCTGATCTGCCCACGCTCATTTCCTGACTCTTGCTTAGCGTAGAACTTAGAAGCTTAGTAATATATTTTGGAGGAGCAATACCGTATGTTGATTGGCGGCCGAGGCTTACATTAGATTGAAAATATTTTAAATTTAAAGAAACTTTACCATGACTGAACCTTCAATTGGAAACTTGGAATTAATTATGAGGCGTATGTTCTGCATTTTACAAAACATAGATTATTACTCTTTACTGCAAAATCATTTTTAAGAAAATTCAATTTTTTGCTCTAAAATCCATTTCAACATCCTCTGGAAGTTTCCTTTGAGATTTTCACAGAAACGATGCATACTAGGACAACAAGCCCAGATCAACATTTAAAAAATTAATTTGAAAGAGTTTTTAATTAAAAATAAGTTGTGTTTAGAAGAGGTCTTAAGTTAGGGAAGTCTTCAAATCATGATGGTAAATGCAATGTAATCTCTATTTGATTCGGATTAACTTTTTTAAATAAACGGACCTTACAGGTGTTTTATTTGGTTTGTATAGTATCAAATTCCCTTAACCGATCCGGGCCGTTAGGGGCAGACCACATATTTCGTGGTCCAAGATGTCACGCCATGTGCAAAGTCTCGAGTTGATTGATAGCGCGAACAAAGACGGACAGAATAAAAACATTCAGTAGTGTGGTTCCACGTCATTCCACCTCGAACAAAAGCACCTCGGTCATTGCGCCTCGAGGTTAATGCACCTCGAACAAATACACCTCGAGCAAAGGCACCTCGAGCAAAAGCACTTTGAGCAAAAGAACCTCGAGGTCAACGTACCTAGGTCACATTCCAGAATAATTCATTTTATTCAAAACTTATCATTGTAACAGGTTAATACGTTTAACTGTAACACGTTTATAGCAGGTTTTGTAACAGGTTTGTAACAGAGGTTTGTAACAGGTTTTGTAACAGGTTTGTAACAGGTTTGTAACAGGCTTGTAACAGGTTTGTAACATGTTTGTAACAGGCTTGTAACAGGTTTCTAACAGGTTTGTAACAGGCTTGTAACAGGTTTGTAACAGGTTTTGTAACAGGCTTGTAACAGGCTTGTAACAGGTTTGTAACAAGTTTGTAACAGGCTTGTAACAGGTTTGTAACAGGTTTTGTAACAGGTTTGTAACAGGCTTGTAACAGGTTTGTAAAAGGTTTGTAACAGGTTTGTAACAGGCGTTAAGGTGCTTTTGTCAGAGGTGCATTGGCCTCGAGGTGCTTTTGCTCGAGGTGTATTTGTGCGAGGTACATTGACCTCGAAGTGCATTGACCGAGGTGCATTTGTCCGAGGTGCTTTTGTTCGAGGTGCATTGACGTGCTACCAATGTTGTAGTGACCACCAGGCCCAGACTTGTTATAGCAATATTTACATGCTACCGTGGGATTTTCTCCAAACTGAATTGTACCGGTTGAATTTCTCATGGCCTTGCAGTCTTGTCGGTGGAGAACTGAAAATTCTGGAAAGTCAAAATCATCATTTGGTAGGGACCAGGGTTCCACAAACGATATCAAGTCTGCAGCCATAAAACAACGATCTGTACGAACGTCCAAATAGTGCTTATGCAAAGATTGTACATTGTGGAAAATCATTTTAAAATGTGTCTCAGGTTAAGTGGGGTAAACCGAAGGCGAGTAATTTCATTTGCTACTAGCGGCTCCAAGGGCTTCGGAGGTAGAAAATTGCCATCGATGAAAAGCCCGTTAAGACTTGTTGCCCTACTGCATCCAACGTAAATTAGGTCTTCCACGAGTTCTTCCACGAGTGCATACAACAACAGACTGGTAAGTTGAGCCCTGAGATTTACAGACACTGTGTACAGACACTTATGCTCCATTATGTGGCAACATGTGCTGTAACTACTGGGTCAGCTGCAAAAGCTGCAGAGGAGAGGAAGAACAGGCTATACAATTTCCTCTTAGAACGATTTCCAATCGCTAT
>WJEZ01003056.1:0-11705 GCA_009869925.1 Thalassaphorura encarpata
CATCCTCAGATGCTGCCCCTGGAAAATTGAAGAATCGAGAAGCGGATAGAAAACTTTTGGGGACTGATAAGGAAAAAGTTGTTTTAACTCCTCAATCAACTTATTATAATACTCTTGGGCAAGAATGTGTTGGGAATGGTGTGTCAGTAGATTTGTACTTATTCAACAATTCATACATTGACGTGGCCACGATTGGACAAGTAGCAAGAATCACAGGAGGATCTGTTAATAAATACACATATTTCCAGGTAAGTTTCTCATTTTGAGTTTTATAATTATAATTTTGATTTTAATATATAATTTTATCAGGCGGAGATTGACGGTGCCCGTGTGATTGGAGAATTGAAACTTCATTTGGGAAGACCGACTGCCTTTGACGGTGTGATGAGAGTTCGGACTTCAACTGGGGTTCGTCCAACTGATTTCCATGGACATTTTTACATGTCAAACACAACTGATGTAGAATTAGCAGCAATTGACTCTTACAAAGGAATTGCCGTCGAAATCAAACATGATGACAAACTCACAGATGAGGAGGGTGTTTATATTCAAATAGCTCTTTTATATACTTCCATTTATGGTAAGTAGACTAGACGGATAGTTTTATAGGTGTTTTAGATTTTTCTGTATTTTATATGGGTAAAATTTGTATTTTTAGGGCAAAGAAGACTAAGAGTTCATAACTTGGCCCTTAACACGTGTCTTCAAATGGCTGATTTGTATCGTAACTGTGAGCTGGACGCAGTGATTAATTTCCTTGCGAAACAGTGTATTTCAAAATCTATAGATGCAACGCCACAAACAATTAAGGACGGAGTTATTACTAGGTAATTATTTGCTGATATATTTTTTTAATTGATTAATTAATTTATTCAATTTTCTTGCAGATGTGCTCAAATGTTGGCAACATATCGGAAACATTGTGCCAATCCTTCGATGCCTGGTCAACTCATCCTTCCTGAATGTTTGAAACTTCTTCCTCTCTATGTGAATTGTGTTTTGAGGAGTGATGCTGTGTCAGGGAATCAAGAGCTTACTCCAGATGATCGCTCTTGGCTCATGTATACTGTGATGACCATGGGCGTTGGGTCAAGTGTCCATTATTTCTATCCAAAACTTATCCCTGTAGCTGGACCAACGGCTACTCTGGATAATCCTACACCAATTCGATGCTCTCATGACAAGTTGAGAGACGACTCTGCCTTCCTTTTAGGTAAGTACTAAGTTTTTGTCAAAGTATTCAAAATTTACATTGGAATTGTTTCTTTAGAAAATGGAATCTACATCTTCCTTTGGATTGGAAGTACTGTGAGCCCAGATTGGCTTCAAAATATTTTTGGTATTAACAATTTGGCACAATTGAATGTTGAGGTCATTACGGAACTTCCGGACTCAATTAATACGGACGAGTCACTTCAACTCAAAGCCCTTATTCGCAGTCTTCGCTCACAAAGACAACGACATATGAGAGTAAGCTTAGATTTTAAAATTAATTTTAGAGCAAATTAATTTATTAACTAATATTCTATTGTTTTTTCCTGTAGTTGACTGTAATCCGACAAAGGGACAAGATGGAGTTGGTCATGAACAAATTCCTTGTAGAAGATAGGAGCTCAGACGGTCATGCATCGTATGTTGATTTCCTTTGTCACATGCACAAGGAAATTCGTGGAATATTGAATCAGTAAGCCAATCAAGAAAAGAGTTTTTTAAGCATGCTAATATTTACAAGAAAGAAATTGTGAAAAGAAAAGTGCGCGATAGTTATAACCAGTGAGTGGACACATTTAGTAATATTAAGTGATTGTGGTTGCGTCACATGGAATTTTGACGTGACAAGCCTTAAGTTTGAATTTGAAATTGGATTTCATAATTGTGAATTATGAGTGAGTCCTTAGATCAATTTTCTTATTATGTAGTGTAGTGTACAATGCAATCCCCGAAGTGTTAATCGTGGCATCGTACGTAGATTTTAGATTTCAAGTAAATGGTGCTAAAATATTGTTGTTTAAAATCTAATTTTGGTTAAGTAATTCTAATATTTAAAAATTTAATTTGTAAAGAAGCCTTAGGGATACACAAAATGAAGTTAAGTTTAAGTAGAGCAAAAATTTCTCCGGTCTTTCAAACCAAGTAGAATTTATTAGAAAATTGAAATTGAATAAGGAGGAACAACGTAAGCGTTCAATTAATTAAAACTAAAGTATAATCAATCATCTGCTTTATGTAACCGGTTAAAGTTTAATATTAAAGTTATTTTATGATATCAAATTAATTTATTGTTTTTGATTTTGGGTTTGGGCAATGAGTTTGGAATATTTCATCAGATTTTTATGCATTTTTAGTTTTGTATCTGGTCTGGCCAGTAGATGATCTCATCTTGATTAGTTATTTTTTATAGTGTGTGGTTCGCAATTTAAATATTTGTGGAAAGAAGAACAGTACAATGCAATACTAAAGCTGGACGGTGGAAATATGCCATGTGAATTCAACATGGAACACATGCAAAGGTCAAGTACGTGTACGGGTAGGATAAGGAATAGGGAAGGGAATAGTTTCAAAACTGACGGCGGCACTGATCATAGGTACTTGATTCGCTAATTGGCATGTGTAATGAGCAATGTGTGTAACCCATATTGCATCAGTTGCGCTTACGCACTATACATGTTTGTTCCTTGTTCGGATGTCTAGTGTCTACCGGTCCGGTCAATAACACAATCAGTAAGTTGTGTCATGTCAATCAGTTCATTATTGGGATTTTCCTATTGAGTTATCCTTCCTTTTGTGGTTTTATGCATTCGCTTTTTAAAGTTTGTTCAGTAATGGGTCAGTTTAATATTTGAATAATAACGACATGACCCATTTTTTGCGTTTGAACAGAATTTGGATAATTTTGGTTTAGCTGGCTTTTATCTGTAGTTTGTCCTGCCTAATTCTGTCCGCGTTTTGTCCAATTTTATATCATGCGTTTGTATTACGTTCTGTTTTTTATCTTTGCATAAATGTACTTTAGCAATGTACAATTTTGATTCTGATCTGCGTGAACTAATTTATTTTATGTCTAATATTTACAGGGGTGATGAATGGTGGTCCTAATTAGTCCGAAATCCTGCAAATCCAAGTCTTTTCCATTCCTCCTCTCACTGAATTCTTCCATCCGTCAAAGTATTTCCAATCCTTTGAGCCTATTCTATGTGATGAAATAAAAAGTTGAGTTTTTACATTCCTCGTCGACAATGTGAATATTATGATTTATAAGAATATTCGTCCAAGTTTTTAAGCATTTCCGCATAAACGTGTAATATCTACGTCTACACAAGAATTAAGAAATCATTCAAAATTCCACGTGCTAATCACACAAGTTCGAATTCGAATTGAGTTTAAGTAAGGTAATCTGTATTTGGGTTAACGTTGTGTAAGTCATCGAATAGACGCAATGCGTGAAAGTGCTTAAGTTTTGGGGAAAGCAAAACCCCAGAGCTAAGCTGAGGCAGTTAGTATGATGGGCCAAACCATATATGATAAGGGATGTCAGCCTCTGCTCAGGAATAATCAGAAATATTTAACATTTTACTTGCGCAGAGCAAATATTAGATGTTATATTACTACAGTCTGTATTTTCTGAATAATTTCAATGAAGGCAACTAATTAATGCCAAGGCATAATAATTATAATTTGGATTAATTAGTCATGCTGCATTGAACATCGTAACGATGCGATGCCTTGATTATTTCAATGCTAGAACTACTAGCAGGAATTTCTTCTATTTGTTCAATAAACTCATAATTAAATGTCAGATCCAGATAAATCTGCAGCGCCGAGCTGAATTAGACAGTGGAATTTAAAAATTATTGACCGCCGGCCGGAGAGATGACATCATATTTTGTAATCGCAATACCTGGGAATTATCTTAAAATTCTATCTGTCCACGCGAATGGAATTATTATTAGCCGTGAGCCCATTGTATCATATCGTAGTATATCATATTTGAAGAGTTTTCGCTTTGCTTATTGCAATCAATCAGCTCCTGCTCCTGCTCCCACACACAGCAGAAGTCAATCATTGTTGTTATCAGTTCATTTTTATTTATTGAGTGGTGTTATTACTTATTGTCTCGTCTCGATAAATTCACATTCACAGGAAAGGCCTTCCCTTCCACAATGAAAATGAAATGAATATCATTTAGATTCGTACGCTCATTGATTACCTTGTCATTTTTGCCATTTGCTAATCAAGGGACCAGACAAATGAATAAAATTTGCAACCAATGCCGCGGAGCCGATAAGGGTAGCAGCAGAACACAACAACGGTTGCTTTAAGCTTTTGTTCATCCCATAGACAGATACGAAGAGACGATACAATCTAACAATGTCTGCGAGGGGTTGATGAATTCCTTATAATTATAAGCAAAGCAAGCATCAATTTCTATTTAAATTATGATTAAGGTAAAAGGGTTAAGTAAATGTTATGTTCGTACGCGTATACGTAACAACAATACTTGGAATGTGAATGCTCATCTTTGTTGCTTTTGCTCTATCTCCCACTGACGGGGGACACAGGGGACCTACGGCTAAAGTTCTGGGTATATGTTTTCATTAATTTTTTTGGGAATACATTACGTCAAAGCAGATTTCTTTTTTTTTCAGTAGCAAGTAGCAGGTAGCAAGGTTGGTGCTACTGCTACTTCTGTTATTTTGCTTGTAACTAATTCTAAGCCTTTAGCTTGGCTTGGCTTGACTTGACAGTGAGAGAAGCAAATGCGAAATGCAATCAGTTGGCTTCAGAGGTTCTACATTGTGTGATTTAGATTTGGACTTGATGAACTTGCTTGTTTTATTTCAAGTACCAGTACAACATTACAGTATGCCTGTCGGTGGAATTGGTTGTTTGTGACAAAACTTGGCATTTTTTTCTGATGCAATTAATTTGTATTTAATTAACAATTAGTCCAATTCCTCTTCAGTTCTGGTTTGAGGCTCATTCGGTGTTGACTGTAGACTGACGTGAGGAGCAGCAACCAATTGTCGGTTGCGAAAGCCAAATTCGGGTGAAAGTGTGTTAGAAAAAAAGGAATGTCAACGGGTTTTAATTTTCAGAGTGATATTTTCGTAATTTTTGCACACTTTGTTTTTTGGTCTTGTCAACGTCAAGGAGAAATTGAAGCAAACGCAAAATGAGTCGGCACGGATCTGCGGTAAGAACTAATTTTGCCTTATTTAAATTTTTTTAGATATTTAGAGATCTTTTGGAAAATTCTGAAACAAACTGCAATTCTACAAATTTATTTAGGATAATTAAAATATGGTCATTAGTTTGATGTCATGCAAATTAATTGGTTTAGTTTGTCAAGCAAAGGTCGCGTGCCGTGCTCCTTGATTATTCTCAGAATTTACAGTTAATTTTGTCAGGCTAATTTATGATCCTATTGTCAACCTCATGTAATTTTTGATTGTTGACCTTTAAATTAATGAGACCAAACGGGTTTAACAATTTATTATTATAACAGGTCATGGCATAGTACATTGTGCACACACAATGCAAAAACTGGTTTTCCTATATTCTATAATGCATAAGGCGTTGACTGGAAAATGCTAAAAATTAAAGTGTTCAATACTTGAACCAATTTTTGAAATTATTGCCCAAGACTTGCATTAAATTCCTCCTAAATGACATTTTATTTTTCTCAAGAGGCAACTTGATACTTGATGGACATTTTGATTGTTGACTCAAGGCTAGGCCCACGCGTTCTGCTGTATTGCATTACATTGCTTTGCCTTGTATTACAAACAGTATCATGTTCATGTCCAGTCCACTTGTCAACTCATTTCATTTTTTGCAACAGATCTGCACTTGACTTGAGTTGCACATTTAAGCGTTCAACCCTTTCCTGGATTTTTGCCTTTGCATTTCCTCTGCCTGTTCCTCCTGTGTGTTAGATATTCCTTGAATTCTTTGTAATTTTGGATTACGCACGCATTACGGTAATTACCTTGCAACAGTAAAGATTCATCCAGTCTCATAGAATTCTTTACTCATCTAGATTCACATTAAATCTGGAAATTAGTATTTAATCATGATAGGACAGTACATTGTAAAATTTCTTGACTCACTAATTCCTGTGTATGAATTTAACTGTAAAATTACCATAAGTCATACCCATGTCACTATCATGATCGTCGCAACGCAAGAGTATGCCTTTTGCGTGGAATTTTTCAATTATGATGAATACTACAAACCTTATCATTTCAAATTCATGTCAATTTAATAGTTAGTGATAAAATTTTTTGCTTGGCTAATAATTGTGCAACTAGAATCATGAAATTTTATGCTTAATAAAGCAAATGTATAACTTATCCAATTAATTATTGTTTTTATATTTGTAGGATTTAGGGCGAGATAACGCCGCTTTTGAAAATGATAATGAAACTCCTGCAGTCAAAGTCGAGGACGCTGTTCCCGAGAAAGTTGATGAAGAACTCATTAAAAGTGAGGACGAGAAGAAAGACTTGAAATCAGGAGAATCGGACTCGGAAAGATTGACCTACAGCGGAGTGGATGGGAAACCAAGTGAACCGATTGCTGGATTCAGTGGCAGTCCTGAACCTGAACCTGAACCCAAAGCCAAGGTCACTGAGGATCCTCCGAGTTATACTCCTCCACAGAAATCAGATAAAAATGGATTGGTCAATCCACAATTTGCAGAAAAGGTGAAAATGAAAGGTCAAATTTTATGATGTGCGGATTTATTTAACTTTTCGTGTTTTTTCAGATCACAGATCCAGAATCACCAGCAGAGCCAGAGCGTGGACAATGGTCTAATCAAATGGAATTTTTACTTTCATGTATTGCCATGTCCGTTGGCCTTGGAAATATTTGGAGATTTCCATTTACAGCCTATGAGAATGGAGGTGGAGCTTTTCTGATCCCTTACCTTGTCGTTCTCCTCTTGGTTGGACGTCCGATTTATTTCCTTGAATTATGTTTGGGACAATTTTGCTCTCTCAGTTCTGTCAAAGTTTGGAGGATTAATCCATTCTTTAGAGGTAAGATTGAATTAATTATTTAAAAAGTACAAGAATTTTTTCATTTTATTCTACCAGGAGTTGGATACGGCTCAATGATTGCAACTCTGTTGGTCATGTCTTATTATTGCTCCATCATGGCCTTGACAGTTTTCTACTTTGTCATATCCTTCCAAAAGAATTTACCTTGGGACACACTGCAATGAAGATTGGGCTGGAAATTGTACTGCAGCTGGAAAAGACGGTGCCAAATCTGTGGCTCAATTATATTTTGAGTAAGATTTCCTCGATCACTCACTTTTTATATTACCATGTACTAATTTTTTGTAATTATTACCTCTAGAAATGAAGTGTTGCAAGAAAAAGATAATATTGACGATGGAATTGGATACCCAGAATGGCGAATGTCACTTTGTCTTCTTTTCTCTTGGCTCGTCATTTTCGGGTCTTTGATCAAAGGAGTCAAAAGTTCTGGAAAAGTCGCATATTTCACAGCCCTATTTCCTTACATTGTGTTATTTGCACTTTTAATCCGAGGAAGTTACCTTAGACGGAGCCTGGACTGGAATTCGATATTTTATCGAACCACAGTGGGATAAAATTTATGAACCAAAGGTATGAGCCTGAATTATAAATTAACATAAAAATAAATAATTTACATTTTTCTAAATTACATTAGGTGTGGTACGCAGCTGTGAGTCAGTGTTTTTATTCTTTGAATACTGGATTTGGCTCTGTCATTATGTTTTCGTCCTACAATCCATTCAAACACAATATTTACCGGTAATTTTGAATTAACCTTTGACCTAGTCCAATATTATGGTTTCATTTGTAGCATCATTTGGTTTTATTTTTGTATGTTCCAGAGATGCAGTCATTTTGAGTTTTATGGATACATTTACAAGTTTATTGGCCGGATTTACAATTTTTTCAGTGTTGGGAAATTTATCCTATGAATCAGGAATTCCAATTAACGATGTTTTGGATGGTGGAAACGGACTTGCATTTATTTCATATCCAATGGCCATTGCTAACTTTCCTTGGGCACCACAGGTGTTTACTAAATTTTTTTGGTCGATTTGAATTAGTTTTAACCACAATAATTTATTTTAATTTCCAGCTGTTCGCAGTCCTTTTCTTCCTCATGTTATTTACCCTTGGGATTGGAAGTGCTACAGCTGATGCTGGAGCCATCATTACAATTTTTGTGGATCAATTCCCAAACGTTCAACGTTGGAAAATTACCTCAGCTCTCTGCCTCATTGCTTTCCTCTTCGGACTCATTTACGTCACACCTGTGAGTAACACTAAGAAAATTATAAAAATGTCTAATTGCAACTTAATTTGGTGTATGATTTTGACAGGGTGGTCAATTCATCGTGAACATGGTTGATTTTTACGGAGCTTCCTTTGTCATATTCACAACATCAACTTTGGAAGTCATTGGAGTCATTTGGTTTTATGGGATTGACAATTTTATCAATGATATTCAATTCATGTTGGACATTAGAATTGGATGGTACTGGAGAATTTGTTGGGGATACATCATTCCCGTTGGTCTTACAGCAATTCTTATTTATTCCTTTGCCGCTGACTATGAACCTTTGACCTACAAAGATACTACTTATCCAACAATTGCGAATTGGAGTCATTTGGTTTTATGGGATTGACAATTTTATCAATGATATTCAATTCATGTTGGACATTAGAATTGGATGGTACTGGAGAATTTGCTGGGGATACATCATTCCCGTTGGTCTTACAGCAATTCTTATTTATTCCTTTGCCGCTGACTATGAACCATTGACCTACAAAGATACTACTTATCCAACAATTGCGACTGGTGAGAATTCTTTTTAACCGTTGACCTTAATTTAAATTTTAATTCTGTTAATTTTTTTCTGTCTTTGAAGTTTGTGGTTGGCTCATGGCAGCTACAGCACTTTCAGCAGTTCCAATCAGTGCATTTTTGGCTGTTCGTAAAAGTACAAAATCAACACTTTGGGAGGTCATTTTTTCTGTCTCTGCAGTTTGTGGTTGGCTCATGGCAGCTACAGCACTTTCAGCAGTTCCAATCAGTGCATTTTTGGCTGTTCGTAAAAGTACAAAATCAACACTTTGGGAGGTCAGTAAATTATTTTACAGTAGAAAACATATAAAAGAACATATTTCAAAATATTAAACGTTTGAAATGTATTTTAGAAAATCAAAGATTCTACAAAAGCAACTGAAGCCTGGGGACCAAAGGATCCAAAAATCCGGCATGAGTGGAACCAATTCAGAAAACAAAAATTAGAAGAAAGAATTGGAAGACTTCAAGGCAAATGTGTCCATCTTGACAATTTGATGGCAAAATCGTAGTCAGAATGAACTTGAGTTGTGATATTTCTTAATTTAATTACCCAAACTATTACTATTATGTATTTTAACCATTTTTGAGATGATGAAAATGAATAAACTCGATCGAATATTTCACGAATGACCTCTAATGCGCTCCATAGTAACGACCACAAATACAATTTTTAATAAAATAATCTCGTATTTCTTCAGGCTAAATGCATGATAGTTCTTAAGTTTTAACTCCGAACATAGTCTAGGTAGTAATACTATGTAATTAACTATTCGTATTTTGTAAAGCTTGAAAAACTAAGTTGTCTTAATTAATTCAAATCCAAATTCTTTGAATAAATTAATCAAACCATGAGTGAAAGCAATAATGAACCCCAGGTGAAATATGAATTTCTTTCAGGCAAATTAACTTCTTAAAAGCTCAGGTTGAAATGTTTTAATCCATTTTTAGGCGATTGACGCTGATAATCAAAATACGCCACTATCACCAACTGTACCAGATGTGAACAAAGAACCTCAAATTGAATCAAAACTCCCAAAAATTCTCAGTGCCGATATTGATAAAGATAAAAACCTGAAGAATTCGACTACTAAACCATCCAAGCCAGGAGAAAGTGACGCTAGTTCTAGTATTAGCAGTACCAGTACAAGCATCGAGTCAGAATTTAGCGAGAATCCTTCCATTCTTGCCACAGAAACCGACAAAGAAGGAAATAAAAAAATTAACCCTGACTCTGGAGGACCTAGCGAGAATTCTGTCACAGTCCAAATTGGTCCAGAAACAGATGCTCCGCCACCAAGAGATCAATGGACGAATCAATATGAATTTCTTCTAAGTTGTATTTCTTTATCTGTTGGACTAGGAAATGTTTGGAGATTTCCCTTCATTGCATATCAAAATGGTGGTGGAGCATTTCTTATCCCATATTTCCTTGTTGTTTTCTTTGTTGGTCGTCCAATTTATTTTTTGGAATTGTGTTTGGGACAATTTTCTTCCGTTAGTTCTATCCAAATTTGGAGAATCAATTCATTTTTCTCAGGTATGCCCGTATTTGTATTTTTAGAACTTGTGTTGACCTTTGACTGATTTTTTTCCAGGTGTTGGATGGGCTGCAATTGTTGCGACTGCTTTTGTTGTCTCGTACTATTGCTCCATCATGTCCCTCACAATTTATTACTTTTTCGCATCATTCCACCCACACCTCCCATGGGATAATTGTAACAACCAGACATGGAAAACCCCATCTGGGGAAAATGTTCAATGCGAAATGACCCCAAATGGAAATCTAGTGCTCGCCAAGGACAAACGCTACAACATTTCTCAAGCAGAATTTTATTACGTGTAAATAAATTTACTATTTACTATTTTTGCGTATTTAAGATTTTGCTTGATTTGCACTTTTTCCTTCTAGAAATGACGTCTTACATGAATCCCAAGACATTGTGAATGGGATTGGTCATCCAGAATGGCGTTTGACACTTTGCCTCTTATTGTCTTGGATCGTAGTATGGGCTTCCGTCATCAAAGGAGTCCAAAGCTCAGGAAAAGTTGCTTATTTCACTGCCCTGTTTCCTTACGTCGTTCTTCTCATTCTTCTTGTCCGTGGAGTTTCTCTTCCTGGAGCTGGAACTGGGATTAAGTATTTTTTATACCCAGATTTTGCAAAGCTCAAAGAACCAAAAGTGTGGTATGCAGCGGTATGATCATTTTTTCAAGCACTATTATCCATTTCTAATAAAAATTCGTGATTGAATTAAAAATACAAGGCTTTTTACAGGTTTCTCAATGCTTTTACTCACTCAACACAGGATTTGGCTCAGTCATCATGTATGCGTCCTTTAACCCAATTCATCACAATATTTTTAGGTGACATATGAAAATGAAATCTCAAAGTACATTCAATTTTGTAACATTTTTATGCATTGTATATAGGGACGCTGTAATCATTAGCTTCATGGACACATTCACAAGCCTTCTGGCTGGAATTACAATTTTTGCCATTTTGGGAAATCTGGCCTCAGTTTCTGGAGTGGACGTTAAAGAAGCTTTGTCTAAAGATGGAAGTGGTTTGGCATTCATTTCATATCCATCTGCATTAGCTGAATTTGGAGGTGCTAGGCAGGTGTGATCAGAAACTTTTAGACTGGACCGCTGCGAAACAAATTATTTAATTTTTCATTCTGCATTATTTTCAGTTTTTCTCTGTTATATTTTTTCTCATGTTGTTTACTCTTGGGATTGGAAGCGTGACCGCAGATGTTGGAGCCATCGTCACAGTCATTTGTGATGCTTTCCCAAAATTTCGAAGATGGTTGGTCACTTCGATCATTTGC